>APFE031504907.1:0-15384 GCA_000404065.3 Pinus taeda | reverse complement strand
AAATTATCTTTATAAAATAATAAAGTATAACATTTGTTTATATGATAATTTTTCTGAAAGTAAATTTAATGATCTATTGATGAGGAAAAATGTCTCGCTAATAGTTAAGGGTGTTTTTGGTGGGAAGTTCCAATTAGACCTCACACAATTTAGGATAGGAGCCTCATCCGATATGTGGGTCCGATTGCCACCTTGTGAGTTTTGCTCTTGTATGCCAAATGTGGAGATGTTAGAGTGAGGACAAGAATGAAACGCTAGGAGGATGGGAATGAGATCAAATCACGATTGATAACGTGTAGAACGAAATACAAGAATGCAACAACAAAACAATGTGAAGAAGCATGCCTCAAGAAGGGTTAGTGAGCTAAACGATCTCATACATACATGAATAGGAAAGTGCCATAAGTTAATTGCAAATAAATTCACAATAAGTTACCGTCATAGTGTGAAATAAAAAATCAAAGATTCAAAGCAGACATGCAAGCCATAAGCCATGAATTAGTTCATTAACACATCACTCACATGAAAGCACACATACAAACACAATAGAAATACTAGACAACCAATACAACCACTATGAAGATGCATATGAACCAATTTTGAATGTGAAGAACCTCTCATTATTCATTCAACAAGTCCAAGTACATGTTCAACAAGTCCATCAAAGCCTAGTAGTGGAACATGGCATGCTCGTACTACGTTCAAGGAAAAACCCTAGCCTCACCACAACCCACCCTACTATCTGCGAAAAGTTGAGTGCCTCTAGCTCTTCAAGCACAAAACAACTATCTAATGCTAGCCTTAGCTCAAGTGCTAAAGTCCCCCCTCTAGAGGCATGAGGATATATTTATAGAAACGGGGGGTTGATCTTTCACCTTTCTCGCGAACTTTCAAATTTGTCGTGACCTTTGCACTCATATTGCCTTCTACATGGTTATAACATTTCCATAGTTATAATAAAAATATTGTTTACAATATGACAAAAGAAGATTATGCGGTCTCTAAGCATGTTTTGACTCAAACTCCTATTGTACTTGTAGAGACAAGATTGTTACTGGGCATGCTATTTGCTTGTGGTGATAAAAATTCATTTGATGTTTGTCTTGGCAGGAGTTGTCTTTTACTAGCAACAAGAAACAATTAGATGCACTTATCACTTATGACCTACCAAAATGCTAATTTTGGAACAACGTGCCCGCAAGATTTTGCATCTAAAAACAAACCCAAAGGTCGTGTTTCTAGCAACACTTTCTCTTCTATCTTGACTCCAAGGCTTACGTGCATGAATATAAATCTTGCAAGACATCGAACTAGAGAATTGCCCTATGAGATGAACTCCCATGTTCTACAACTGAATACACTGTAATCTTACTAGAAACAACTTCATCTTCTAGTTTCTCAATTTCCAATTCTGTTTGCTTGACCTTCTCATTTGCAACTGTAACCTTTGCCTCTCTTCAACAAAATTTTCATCAACTTTTGTAAGAAGGCTTGTTGAGTCAGAAATAGGATTCACTATTGTAGATATTTCGCCCTCAATTCGACCCCATTCTTACCAAATTTTGTAGCACTATAGTCCGCAATAGTATTATCAGAAGGAGGGGGATAAGAAGAAGATTTTACTAGGGCACAATGGGAATTCTAGCAATCGTGTGGAAATCTAGTTTTATAAGAAATGAACATAAGATAATTCTCACTTTCAAGACTACTAGAATCATAGGAAAGATCAACAAAAGATGCAAATGAGGATAAACCATCTCTAGATGAAAGTGTTCTCTCTGAAGCATATGCTATCGCTGCTACTGTTATTATTGTCTTAATCAAACAATGCTTCTAAAAATGATATTGATAAAGCTTGAAACCATTTAGACTAGATATTAGTTGTTGTAGGAACACGCTCATCTTCCACTTGAACTCCAAAAGTATGCTCTAGTTTTGCATTGAATGGATTTACTATTGCCGCTGTCGCAAATGCATAAATAGGTGACATAGATAGAGAAAAGGGCCCATCGTTGTTGAATGATGCAATTTCTACCTCCAATGCATCTTCATCACTTGACACTACTGCAACTAAAGAATATTTGTCATCCTTATCCACATAAGTCTTACTCAAAAGGGAACCCCTTGAAGAGTTAGGACTCATATAGGCTTGTGTCTCCTCTCTTGAAAATAACAAGAAGAAATGTTAAAAATAATATCAAGAAAAATCCTAATTTAATTAGTCCTTAAATTAAATTGGGAAATAATTGTAATTCCACATCTCATGGCAACTTGTAATAGTTAACTAGGTTAATTTGACTTAGTTAGCTCAATTAATTCAAGTTGAGGGTTTAACTAGAGTCATGCAGAGTGTGTCCTATAGTGAGGAGCACTAGTTGAGTTTATTTTGAGTTGTAATTATTTAATTCATTCTAACTGAGTTAAAGTCAGTTAAACTAGTTCTAACTGATTGAGGAATTAGTGGGAGGTCTAGTAGTGGGGTGTAACCTGTCAAAAAATGGGGTGCTGCCTATAGTGGTCAACCAAGGAACTGAATATTCACTCATAATCAACTCATGGATGTGAGGTCGGAGAAAGACCCAGTTGAGATTGGAGTTCAGGGACAATGTACTATTAGTTGTAAAATCATCTAAATTAAATAGATGGTGTATGTAGTCAGAAGAAGACCTAAAATAAATCATTCTTTAATTAGAAAACTCATTAATTTCAACCATTCGAATTGCCTTTAAAAGGAGGAATGAAGGCACAAGTTTAATCATTGTTTTGGTGAGCACAAGTTGGTGAGACCAAGCAATAGGAAGTACAAGTTTGTGCATGGAGCTTGTGAGAGAAAGGAATTAGGAGCTTGAAGGCTTGGAAATTTGGCTAAGTATTGGCCAAAGACAGTCAGTCAGGCAAAGGATAGAAAATACTTGTGTAGGTTGAGTAGAGCATATTGTATTCATCCAGATTCTTTGATTAATGCAATATACAAATAATTGAGGTTATTAGTTGTGGCTTTCCCTACAAAATTATTATGTTATTTGTGATTTAATTCATTTCGCTTCGTGATTTCATCGATCATTTATTCTTTCCGCTGATGAGTAGAGAAGATTTAAGTCAATTTTTTTAGCATATTACAATTTGCAGTTTGAATCTACAAGGTATTTCTACATGGTATCAGACGTAGATTTGTAGAAATTTCTACATGGTATCGGAGCTGAAATCACAATAGAAAAGAAGAATTCGAAGTTGTCCTTGCAGGTTGATGGAGCTCTAGTTCAGTGCAGATCCAAAAGACACTATGTGCAGACTTCTTAATGGAGCTAGTGAGAAAATCAATTAGCCAATTTTTAGTGACACAAAAGGAGTTGTGATCATTGACATTGAAATATTGAGAAACAGAGAGATTTCCCATAGGGACATTGAGACTCAGAGGGAGTCTAGTTTTAGAGGGAGCAACTCTATATATTCTAGTACTTAAGGATATGGAGAGATCAGACTCATTATTGCAGTAGTTGCAGCAACAGTGCAGAAGCAACAATAGAGCAACAATATGAATAGATTAGATTTAGCTCATGCATGCAAAGCCTTGAGGAGTAAGGAAATTTGTTAGAGACTTGGTGGTTGAGAGGGAGCATGAATTACCCTCAACAAGCAACCTTAGAAGCAACCTCAACAAGTTGTGGAGCAGCCAAAATTGGGGAAGCAGAGAAGAGACCGAGTGGGGACATCCATTTAAGTAGAGACATCCAGTAGGGGGAAAATTCTAGCCAAGTGGGCATAAGGAGCACATGCAACCGTACTTTTAGGTGTGAGGTGGGGCAATATGGAACCTTAGTCCAATAGTTTCGGAAATTGGGCAGGATCCATTGAGGTGTTTTTGTCTCATGGATCATTACCTTGCTATAGGGTCCCACAATATTTAGTAGCAAGAGGATTAGTGTCACTTAGATACTGAGGAGTGCAAAGCAGTGTTGACAGTGGAGCA
Organism: Pinus taeda; assembly: GCA_000404065.3. Lineage (NCBI taxonomy): Eukaryota > Viridiplantae > Streptophyta > Pinopsida > Pinales > Pinaceae > Pinus > Pinus taeda. The sequence continues at coordinate 11,414 of APFE031504907.1, read as the reverse complement.
GGAGGCTCAGTAGTAGAGTCAACAACAACCCAATTTCCAAGTAAACAATTGCAAACACAATTAATTCAATTTATTTTGTTTGGATGTTTTTTTTATTGCAGATGTTGTAGTAGCAACAACAACAGTGACAAGAGTTACATGCAAAACATTCCAAAGGTACTAGATCGGGATCGAGTTGAGTTCCTTTTTTGTTGAGAGGGAGTGTTGAAAAATAGCAACAAGAAATGTTAAAAATAACATCAAGAAAAATTCTCATTTTATTTGTCCTTGAATTAAATTGGGAATAAATTGTAATTCCACCTCTCATGAAAACTTGTAATAGTTAACTAATTTAATTTGAATTAGTTACCTTAATTAATTCGAGTCGAGGGTCTGACTAGAGTCATGTAGAGTGTTTCCTACAAGTAGAAGCATTAGTTGAGTTTATTTTGAGTTGTAATTATTTAATTCAGTTTAACTGAGTTAAAGTTAGTTAAACTAGTTCTAACTGATGGAGGAATTAGTGAGAGGTCTAGTGGTGGGGTGTAATAGGATGTAGTGGGGTTTAACTTGTCGAACAATGGGGTGCTGTCTGCAGTGATCAACCAGTAAACTGAAGGTTCACTCATAATTTACTCATGCATGTCAGATTAGATAAAGACCGAGTTGAGATTGGAGTTCATGGACAATGTACTATCAGTTGTAAAATCATATAAATTAAACATATGGGACATATAGTCAGAAAAAGGCCTAAAATAAATCATTCCTTGATTAGAAAACTCAATAATTTTAACCATTCAAATTGCCTTTAAAAGGAGGAATGAAGGCACAAGTTTAATCATTGTTTTGATGAGCATGAGTTGGCGAGACCAAGCAATATGAAGCACAAGTTTGTGCGTGGAACTTGTGAGAGCAAGGAAGTATGACCTTGGAGGCTTGGAAGATGATATAAAATACTCGTGTAGGTTGAGTAGAGCATATTGTATTCATCCAGATTCTTTGGCTAATGCAATATACAGATAGCAGCGGTTAGTAGCTGTGGCTTTTCCCAGAAAATTATTGTGTTATGTGTGATTGAATTCTTTCTCTTATATGCTTCGTGATTTCATCGAACATTTATTGTTTCCGCGGATGAGTAGAGAAGATTTAAGTCAAATTTTTTTTTAGCATATTACAACATGCAGTTTGAATCTACAAGAAATTTCTACATGGTACCAAAGGTAGATTTGTAAAAATTTCTACATGGTATCACATCTAGAGTTGTAAAAAATTCTACATGGTATCAGAGCTGAAATCACGATAGAAGAGAAGAATTCAAAGTTTTCCTTGCAGATTGATGGAGCTCTAGCTTAGGGCAGATCCAGAAGGCCCTATGTGCTAACTTCTTAATGGAGCTAGAAGGTTGCTAGTGGGAAAATCAGTGAACCCATGTTTAGTGACACAAAAGGAGTTGTGATCATTGATATTGGAAGATTGAGGAGCATATATATTTCCCATAGGGAGATCGAGACTCAGAGGGAGTCTAGTTTCAGAGGGAGAAACCTTATGGAAGCTATTACTTCAGGATACATGAGATCATACTCATTGCAGCAGCAGTGAGGAAGTAGCAACAACAACAATATGAGTAGATTAGATTTAGCTCATTCATGCAAAGCCTTGAGGAGCAAGGAAAATGTTAGAGACTTGGTGGTTGAGAGGGAGCATGAATTATATGTCAACAAACAACCTTAGAAGCAACGCCAGCAAGTCGTGGAGAAACCACAATTGGAGAAAGCAGAGAGGAGATTGAGTGGGGACATCCACTCAAGAAGAGACCTCCAATAAGGGGAAAATTTAAGCCAAGTGTGCAAAAGGAGCACATGCAAGCATACCTCTAGTGTGAGGTGGGGCAATATGGAACCTTGGTTGAAGAGTTGCAGAAATTGAGCAGGGTCTATTGAGGTGTTTTTGTCTCATGGATCATTACCTTGCTACGGGGGCCAACAATATTTAGTAGCAGGAGGATTAGTGTCAGTCAAATACTGAGGAGTGCAGAGTAGTGTTGACAACAGTGTAGGAGGCTCAATAGCAGAGTCAACAATAACACAATTTTCCTAGTAGGCAGTTGATTCAATTTATTTTGTTTAAATACTTTTTTTGGTTGCAGATGTTGCAGTAGCAACAAGAACAGTGACAAGAGTTGCATGCAGAAGATTCCAAAAGTACCAGATCAGAATAGAATTGAATTCCTTTCTTATTGAGAGAGTGTTGATAATAACAACAAGAATTGTTAAAAGTAACATCAAGAAAAATCCTAATTTAATTTGTCCTTGAATTAAATTGGGGATAAATTGTATTTCCACATCTCATAACAACTTGTAATAGTTAACTAAATTAATTTGACTTAGTTAGCTCAGTTAATTTGAGTTGAGGGTCTAACTAGAGTCATGTAGAGTGTCCCCTACAATTATGAGCACTAGTTGAGTTTGTTTTGAGTTGTAATTATTTAATTCAATGTAACTATGTTAAAGTCAGTTAAACTAGTTCCCACTGATGGAGGAATTAGTGGGAGGTCTAGTAGTGGGTTGTAACCTGTCAAACAATGTGGTGTTGCCTACAGTGATCAACGAGTAAACTAAAGATTCACTCATAATTAACTCATGCATGTCAGATTAGAGAAAGACAATTGAGATTGGAGATCATGGACAATGTACTATTAGTTGTAAAATCATCTAAACTAAAAAGACGGTGGATGCAGTCAGAAGACCCAAAATAAATCATTCTTTAATTAGAAAACTCACGTATTTTAACCATTCAAATTTCCTTTAAAAGGAGAAACGAAGGAACTAGTTTAATCATTGTTTTGGTGAGACCAAGCAATATGAAGAATAAGTTTGTGCATGGAGCTTTTGAGAGCAAGGAATTAGGAGCTTAGAGGCTTAGAAATTTGGCTAAGTATTGGCCAAAGGCGATCAGTCAGGTAGATGATAGAAAATACTTGTGCACGTTGAGTTCAAGGTTGAGTAGAGCATATTATATTCATCTAGATTCTTTGACTAATGCAAGATACACATAGCAAAGGTTTTTAACTGTGACTTTCCCCAGAAAATTATTGTGTTATGTGTGATTGAATTCTTTCTCTTATATGTTTCGTGATTTCATCGATCATTTATTGTTTCCGATGAGTAGAGTAGATTCAAGTCAATTTTTTTTAGCATGTCACAATATGTAGTTTGAATCTACAAAGAATTTTTACATAATATCAAAAATAGGTTTGTAAAAATTTCTACATGGTATGAAAACTAATTTGTAAAAATTTCTACATTCTCACTCTCAAAGCCATCAGATACATTGTTTCTTTCATATGGACAAATGTTGGAGAACAAACATAGTTACACTATTTTTTTGGACCTGTGTTTTAGTTGAAAGAAACACTTGTATTAACAAAAAAAACCTTTTGAAAACCTTAAAAAAAAACTTTCTGAAATTTATCACTTTCCTTCCAGTTACCAACCCTTTAAAAGGTTCTAAAAAAATTAACAGGGAATAGAGAAGACTCATTAAAATACACCTTTCAATCACCAACATTTGGCCCTATCTGAGGTGTAACCCTTCTGGTACTTTCATAAAGTTAAGTGGTCATTTCCAACACAAAATCACTTATGTTTCATATATCAAGGATTTGGGAAGGTGACCATTGATTTCTACGAATCGATTACATAATTGACCTGGACAAAGGAAACTTTTGTAATTTTTTAATCTTAGTCCGAGCACCATGGTTATATGATTAAACTCTTGAGCAAAGGCTTGGATGCAACTAAATGCTAGAAGTTTTATAATGAAAATAAAACACAACTTTCTTCTTCACATACCCTTATTGCATCTCAATCACAACTAATAATGATTAATTCTAGTAGAGTTGTTAGAAACTTGGGATGAGAATCAGAAATGAAACATCAGGATGCAAGAAAGCATTTTTCCCGACGGAATCACTAAACAACAAACCCGAGAAAACGAGAGCAAAGGGAACACAAATGAAAAGAGACAAACCAATTGATACTGTATTGGATCTGGGAGTGTTTAAAATTTTGTTCTAAAATCTGGTAGCAATTTATTGAAATCACAAATTGATGTGTAATTTCTGTACAATTTAAGTTTTTTAAGGGTTTTTTTAAATGTTGAATCCAATAAAAAAATCGGTTTAAATAACACAAATCAAAATTTTACCTCAAATACAATTGCAGTCAGTCACTTCTAGAAATGTGACGACCAGAGATGTTTTTGGGTTGCAAATAAAAAATGCCATTAAAAAAAATATGATTGAGTCACAAATTTGCTCCATTCTCAATTATGTGATTAAGTGGCACCTTGAATGGACTTTAGTTTGCCCCAAAGTTCTGAAAGACAATGCTGATCTCAGATCCGTAGCACTCCATAGCAAAGTCAGCTGATTTTTTTTAATATCAAAACCACATGAAACCCATCCCCATCTGCTAAATGTTCTCCAGTGTTTGCAAGACTTTTTCAAACATGTAAACGTCATATTGGGGAAATGCTCGACAAAGACCTCCATCCAACATCACTTGGATTAATTCGCTCAGTGAAATAATTTTATCTGTCGAAGGTTCTACAATGGTTTCAACGAACTGTCCCTTCTCAACGATTCCTGCAATCTCCTCACCACTGGTGAAGATTTTTTACCAAAATTTCTTCATGGCAGTCAACTATTATTTTATAATATTGTGAAATCCATTGTCAATATCACAACTGATTCCTTAGCATGGATATTTCAATCACATACCTCTAATACAATTATGTTGTAATCTATTTGACACGTAGAAACTTTGCTCTGTTGATTGCACACTCGTGCTTCACCATATCGATCTCATTCATATTTTTTTTTCAAAGGCAGAAAAAACTTTATATAAGAGATATAAAAAAGTCTACATGATGTACAGATCGCCTGTAAGCATGATGCTACATGAAGCAACTGATAAAAAATTATATCAGGTCGGCTGTCAGATATATCCACAGATATGATTCATATGATTAGCACTCAGTATACTTCGGATGAAGAACAGAGACAGGGAAGTATGGAGAGGAAACATAATAACTGTCTGCCATATCACAGGAAGAGATCAGCAAGATGTATGAGCCTGTCAAAAAACCAATAAAGACTCCCAACATATGGAGAGATATGACCATTTTCAGTATTAGGAAATACGACAATAATCGATAAACATAAATGAAACTTAAGTAAATACAAGTTAGAAAGAAGGAGTAAAGTCCTGTATGCATGAGGTTTTGCCGTCTAATAGAACCTGTAGATGCCAAGTTTCCGGAGACTCCTTAAGACCTTTTTTTGAGAGGCAGTCTGCTTCCTGATTGAGCTCCCTGCGGATGTAGCTAATTGTTGCACCCTTTAATGCGTTCCATAAAAACCGGATACTTTCCAACCAACCAGCAAGATGAGATTGAGTGATGATATTTTTTCGAGAAACAAAATTTACCAACACTTGGGAATCTCCATATATAGAGACATCATGTAGATCTAGAAAAAGACATAAACTCAAGAGACCATTGAGGGCCATCGCCTCGGCCATCATGTTGGTCCCTCTTCCACCATTCCAATGGACATAGAAAGCGCAGTCTGAGTCAGTGACCAAAAGAAATCCACAGCCACAAATTCCTTTCTGTTTGGCCCTGTCAAAGAAAGCCCTGGGCCAAGAGGAAAATTTCATTTGAGGAGGAGATATATTCTTACCAGGAGACATCGTGGAGGGAGAAGGAACTTCTTCGATGAAGGCGCATATTTTGGAGAATAAAATCATCATTGAGATATTTTCCTGTTGAAAATATAATCGTTTCGCCATTTCCATAAACATCAAAGAACAATAATAAAGATAGAAAGACCCGACACTTTTTTCTTGCTGAACACGATGAAAGCATCCCTGATAGACGCTGGAGGTTCAAAATGAAGACCAAAACTAGTATTTAGGAGCATCCAAATCTGTTGTGCCACCTTACAGAGAAAGAAAAGGTGGAGATTGTCCTCCTCAGCTGATAAACAGAAAGGACAAATACTTGGGCCGATCCAACCCCGTTTCTTTAAATTCTCCCATGTCAGGTTTTTGTTATGATAGATGAGCCAAGCAAATAAGATCATTTTAGATTGGCAACATGATTTCTAGAAGGAGACCGGGAAAACATCCAAATTCTGTGAAAGACCCTCAAATAACAGAAGCCGATATATGTCCTTTACATATATAGATTCCATACTGTCGGAGATCCGCCAAGTTAGGTAGTCATGGGCAGAAGACTTAAAGAGTCCTCCAAGTCTCAGCGTTGTTAAGATGGGATTCCATAATAAAGCCATGTCCGGGTGCATATGCAAATCTGAAGCCTCATACCAAATGGGGAAAGGGCCATTCCAGATCCTGATCAAGCCATCCCAATAGAAGATGCCCAACCTGTGTAAATAGGATATTAAGGACCCCAGAATGTTGAGCTCCTCCTTTCCACACTTAAAAGGGTCCCTCCCAATCAATATTTTATCTCCCGATTGAAAACACCAAAGCAGATTCCTCCGAATTATGACCTCAATTTTCCTCAGGCTCAACCATATTGGCGATCCATGATCCGGCCCAATGCATCATTTCCTGTACCAATAAGACACATCTTTACCACCCAGGTATTTGATCTGTATGATTGATCCCCAAATTCCTCCATCATTTATACCTTTCTAAAAGGATTTACAGAGCAAAGCCTTACCAAAAGTTCGCAAATCTAAAACCCCATTCACCGTGAATCTTTGGAGCAGATATATGGGAGAGTTTTGAGAGGTGATACTTCTTTTTTCCGAGCTGACCTCCCCATATAAAATTAGCAGTGAGTTTGTTCATCGATTGAATGATGCATGTAGGAAGATAAAAGAGGTGAGCCCAATAGACAGCCAGTTGATTTAGAACAGATTGCGCCAGAACAACTCTACCTGCCAATGAAAGACATCTAAATTCCCATGATGATATTTTCTTGAAATACCGCTCGGGAATCCATAACCAGTCGGCCTTGGAATAGCAATGAGATTTTAACATGAAGCCCAGATATTTGATACCCATACTTATGGGTTGCATCTCATAACCAAATAGGTCCGCCATCCAAGCCAATTCATCTTGATTAAGATCACTGTGGTATATGACCGATTTCGATCCATTTATAAGTAATCCAGAGGCCTTTTGAAATTTGAGCAAGATTTTGAAGTAGCACCTCCACGTAATTCTGCAAAATAATCCAAACAAAATAACATCATCCACAAACAGGTTTTGGGAGATAGAAAGATTCCGGCCGATCTTCAATGGAGAGCAACGATTTTCCCCCACCGCCTTGTTTATGTGTAAACTGAGAGAATTCATGGCCAGGATAAAAAGCAGGGGAGATAATGGACAGCCCTGTCGGAGGCCGTGAGAAGCAAGAAAGAAAGCTGTAGGCTTCCCATTAATGAGAACAACATAATTTACTTGCTCGACGCAAGCCATGATCCAGCTGATCATGTTTGCTCGTAATCCCACCTTTGCAAGAATGCATCTAATAAAAGTCTAGTCCATACAGTCAAAAGCTTTAAGTAGATCAATATTTAATAGCACAACATCACATTTTTTCTCCCTTATAGCAAAAAGGCCCTCCTGTGTAGAAGCAACCGCGTCTAATATATTCCTCCCTTTCAAGAAAGCATGTTGATTCTTCGTGAGATGAAGTGATAGCGTATCTTTAATCCTATCAGCAATTATCTTTGAGATAATTTTGTATGAGATGTTACACAAAGATATCGGACAGAAATCTGTGAAAGAAAAAGCATTTTCTTTTTTAGGAATAAGGGCGATATAGGTGAATGACATCTTTTGGTTAATACAACCCGAAATTCTGGATTCTTCCACCATTTTCAGCAGGTCCGATTTAATTAAGTCAAAGAAATGGCAGAAAAATTTGATTGACCAACCATCCGGTCTGGGCATTTGTCCTTTTTAAACACCTTTATAGTTTTCAGCAGCTCATCCTCAGATACAGGTTGATAAATCAGGTCATTTATCTCATCATTGAACATTTGAGGATAAAGCTCGATTCCCCATAGGATATCTTGAAAAGACTTATCGTCATTATTCTTATATTGTTTTTCAAAAAATCTCAGACCCTCCCTTGAGATTTCCTCCTGTGAATTCCAGAAACCCTCCTCTCCATCACTGATTTTCCAAATCGAGTTCCTCTCCCACCGAGCGTTTACAAATCTGTGATAAAACTTTGTATTCCTGTCCCCTTCCTTTAACCACAAACACCGTCTCTTTAGCCTCCAAGATAATTCATCATGTTCTAATATCTGAGATTTCTTTCTCTGTAATTCATTAATGAGACTTCGCTGCTGAAAAGATAGACAACCCGAAGCCATGGCCTCAGAAACACCATCAAGAACCACTTGGATCTTCTGCAAAAAAGCCCTGTTGGATTGTTTCTTCTTGTACTGCCATTCTTTGACCACCCTCCTGATAATCTCCATTTTTTCTCTGAAAGACAAATACATGAAGCAGGGGTCGGTAGACAACTTTTCACACCAAAGGTCATGTATAAGGGCATTGAAAGCCGGGTCCTTCAAAAAAGACCCGTTGAATTTAAAAGGGTATCCCTTTCTAATACCCCTTTTCATCCATCTCATCACAATCGGGCGATGATCATAAATAAAAACCTTCTCAATAGTGGAGCTAGGCATGCCCAACTTCTCAATCAGACTAACATGGATAATGAAATGGTCTAGGCGCTTCGCTATATATGCATCTCCGGATCTCCCATTTTCCCAGGTTGGAAACATCTGATCCGGAATGATATCCACAAAATTTTTACTAAGAAAAGCATTCTTAAGAAAATCCGCCACTGGATCCATTTTCTGACTAGAACCCCATACTTCATCCTTGTTTAAAGTAAAATTGAGGTCCCTTGCAATCACAAGATTTTCGATGTCAAGAATATCTGATTCGGACAACTTCTTCCAGAAAAGATCCCGATTCCTGTATGGAGCATATACATTCATAATATTGATGGAAAAATTTTGACCCCGAATCTGAGCCGACATCAAGATACTAGCCAGGCAACTATAAGTCTTAGCCATGATCCATACCAGATCCCAGAGGACAATTAAACCACCAGAGAGACCATTAGCATCAGTGGCAGAAATATACCAAGAAGGGAACATCTTTCGAAAGTAGGAAATGGAGAAAGAAGAGGAGTGCGTAGATCCCTGAATCAAGATAATCATAGGGTTGACGGATAAAAAAAAGTCCCGTAAAACCAGAAATTTCTTCCCGGCCCCCAAACCCCGAATGTTCATGGAAACCATAAAATTCATTTGGAAGGTGCGTCGGCCTTTCTAGCTCTAAGAGGCCTCTCGTCCGATAAATCTGTGATAGGAACATCAAAAAGAGATAGGTTGCGAATACCCCTGTCAGAACCTCTCCCCCGACCACGGAAGTGTCTGCTTCCCTTGCCATTTTTCCTTCGAACAATTATATTACAGGCAGAATCAGGACTAATGAAAGGGGACGATTTGTCAGCAGGCTTATGGATAGAAAGAGCTCTTAAATCTAAAGATTTCTTAGAGAGCAAGATATCCAAATCACTCCTGACCGAATTGGTAGGCGAGGAGATCGGCGAATTGGGAGAGATCAACAAGTCCTTCCCTTTTTCCAACCTCTTGGACTCCAAAACATGAGATGAAAGAGCAGGGGCAGAGTCAAAACTACAGAGAACAATAGGAGGAGGAACCAGTGGCGGATTTGGTACCTCGTGATCTGATACCGGCTCGGTAGTATAAGGAGGACCAGAAGGAAAAGAAAACGGGGCATCCTCCAAGGGGGGCATCGAGGGGGAGATGGGATCCTTTGGAGCACAGGGAGACTTCGACGGAGGGGTAGCATGTGAAACAACAGGGGATGGAGCCATATATTCCTCCGATCCAGAAGAAGACCGGCCCTTCGACGATGGAAGAGAGACCGGGTCAGGGAAAGGAGAGGATCCCATAACAATACGTTGCCGCCGATAAAAGAACCTTCTGGGGCAGTTTTTGAACAAATGTCTCGTATGGTGACAAGACGAACACCTGAAAGGGATACCCCAGAAATCCAACCTCTGCCTGATATGAAAATTCGCCCAGGATATATCGATATGAGCCAGGAAACCCCCCCTGAAAGGTTTATCAATGAGCACCCAGGCCACCCTCTTATCCCTTTCACCAAGACACCAAGGATCAACATATACGCATTTTCCAATCGCATTCCCAATCTCAAATAAGGATTCCTTGGACCATAAATCCAACGACAGACCAGGGAGCTTCACCCATATGAAATGGTTTAAAGGAGTATTCCTGAGCGGATTAAACCGCAGGTACCATCTGTGAAGAACCAGAAAGCTGCAGTTGAATACCCATTGGTGTTTTAAGATGGCCTCCAGATCACAAGAATTTAAAAAATGAAAACAATACCACCCTTTTAGCAAACCAGCAATAATAGGAACGTATCCAATGATGGGTTCCCATTGAGATGCGAGCCATTCGCAAATCCTAGAGTCGTTCATCTCAGAGAAATGCCAACGCCCGACTAAGGCATTTTCCTTCAGACTGGAAATCCATTCAGACAAATGGGAGCTGTCAATATGAATGGCAGCTGGAGGAGGGATAGCCTTGACCGGCTTCGGGACCTTTCCAGGAGCCTTAAAAGTTCTATCCTTCCGAATCCCAGCATCAATACGATCGTTCTGACTCGAATCCACATTCTTTTGACCATCACAACGGTCAACATCTCCAATAGGGATAGATGGGCCATTGAAAAAGTCCCCCAGGGTGGCCTGCCACTCAGAAGATTTATCCGCGTTGAGGTGGGCGGCTTCTGCCAAGGTGGCAGCCAATATCATAGCCTCCGTGGCAGATGAGTCGAAAGGAAGATCCATATTAAATATCGCACCTAAAACAAAGATATGGATGGATATGAAAGTACATCACCCGACCATAAATAAACTTGGAGAAAGAAAACCCAGATGACAGTACCTTGACAAAAGACCCGACGCGGAAGTCTCGAGAAGAAGGATCAATACTATCCTGAAAGGCAATAAGGATAGAAACTTGCCAGGTCCACCATGCTATAAATAGACCATGACCACTACAAGAGTCGAGTACATAAAGTAGAAAGAAGATTCAAAAAATCGGCGGCACTCAGTTAAAGCCCAAATGGGAAGGATCGTACTACAAAATTACCTCATCAAGAAACAGACAAGGAGATCCAAAAACGGCCGGAAAAAGGCAAGAATGGCCGAAAATACCAGAGGAAAATCCTGAAACAAGCTTCAGCAAGGAAGGAGGCTGGTTTACCATATAAATCCAAAAACCCAACTATGGAAACCTGCAACAAAATCCCTTCAGA
>APFE031504903.1:0-12796 GCA_000404065.3 Pinus taeda | reverse complement strand
TGTTTTACCTGTATCAAGGTCACGAACAATACATCCATTTGATCTGAATATCACCTCGGTTCTTTGATCACACATCTGACTAACACTTAGAAGATTATTTTTCAATCCATCAACATACAAAACATTTCCAGCCTTGACCTTTTCTTTTAATTGAGCAATACCTTTTCCTTTTATGGTAGCAGGAGTATCATTTCCAAAAGAGACTTTCTTTCCTTTTTTCAAGAGCAGAATACTCAAGTTTTTCTTTATCACCTGTCATATTCTTCGAACATCCACTGTCAATGTACCATAGATTTTCTTGTCCCTCTGCATAAAATGATATCCCACATCTTTCTGTTTGAGGTTCCTTTATTCTCCATGTATTGGTGCTTGAAACTTGTTCCTTTTTCTGCTGTAACCTGCTCCTACATTCAGAATCTTTATGACCAAAGTTATTGCAATTAGAACATTGTTCCTTTTTCTGCTGTAACTTGCTCCTGCATTTAGAATCTCCATGACCAAAGTTATTGCAAATAGAACATTCGACTTCATTTTCAAGAGCTGAAAAATTGTTATAGGTCCTTTAATCCCAGTCATACTCCTTTGCTTTTGAGCTTCTCTAGTCATGATTGTTTTATATGCAACACATTGAGCTGCTTTGTGACCAAAGTTATGGCAAGAAAAACATTTTCCATTGAAGAAACTTCTGCGATTATCGAATCTGCCAGCCACGTGATTGTAATCTCTATTGTTATTCATTCTTGAATCAGATTGAGAAAACCTTACCTGTGGCTGGTTGTAACCTTTGTTCATTCCTAAAATAGCTTGCTGATGGCCTTTATTTGCAATTTGTCCCTGCTTTACCTGATAGTCTCCATTGTGCTTTTGCTCACTCCCTTTTGTTACCTCAAGATAACTCTTTGAAGTGGATGCTTGAGAAGTTTCTCCAGTATAGCCCAAACCTGTCTTGTTTAGAGGAGAACGCTGAACATTGATAATCTCATTTAGAGTTTCAGATCCTTTGACAAACTTAAGATTAATAGCTTTTGTTTTCTCAATCTCTTTTCTAAGAGCAACAATTTCACCTTCTAACTTTTCAAAATGTTTTTCCTTTTCATCAATTTGAAATTGTAGAGTATCAATGATCATATTCTTTTCTTCTATAACTCTCTTGAGTCTAGTAATTTCGTCATAAAGGTTATCTACATCTATAGCATCCATGTAATCATCATCATCAAATGCCATTAAGAGTTTATATTCATTACCTCGTTCATCTTCATCACTGTTTGATAGACCATCACTATCTTCATGAGTGTAGTAGCTTTTCTTATTTGCACCCTGTTTCTTGTTCCATCTAGCAGGTTCCTTTCCTTTATCTTTATAAGGACATTTTGCAGCATAATGACCTACTCTTTCACAAGCAAATCATTTAAAAGGTAACTTACCTCTGAACCTTCCAGAACCCCTTTGAAGATTTCTGACAAAGTTTGATTCTTCTTCTTGTTCTTCTGGTACGTGACTTGCTTCATAATAATCTCCTTTGCCTGACGCCTTGAAAGCAACTTCTCTTCTATCTGATGGACCTCCCTTTCTCATTTCATAAGCAGTTAGAATTCCATGTAGCTGAAACATAGTAAGAATTCGTAGATTTTCCTTTTCTTCAATTGCAGATACTTTAGATTCAAACTTGGGGGACAATGACCTTAGAACCTTTTCAACCACAATAGCCTCTTTTATTTCTTCACCCAAATTTTTCATGCAATTAACAATATCATCTACCCGAAGAAAGTAGTTAGCCACACTTTCATCATTATACATCCTGAGATTCTCATACTGAATCCTGAGAGTTTGAAGTTTAGCACGCTTTACCTGTTCATCTCCTTCGTAGCTCAAGACAATCTTGTCCCATATTTTTTTTGCTGATTTATATTGCATAACCTTCACAAACTCCGTTTGAGATAAGCATCCCAGCAAAGTATTGACTGCTTTAGCATTTGTTTCATATTTCTCCTTTTCGGCCGCATCTGTAGGAGTAGCTGAAGGAAAAGTGTAGCCTGTCTCTATGATATCCCAAACTTCTGTACCAAGAGATTGAAGATACGCAGTAACTCTTACCTTCCAATAATTGAAGTTTGTCCCATCAAAAATTGGTGGCCTGATTGATGCTTCCCTCTCGTAGTTTCTCATGATGAATGATCTTCCTTCAAGTGATTAAGCTTCTCCGAAGGACTTGCTCTGATACCAATTGTTGAAAATAATACTGAGAAGGGGGTTTGAATCAGTATTATCTAGTTCTTTTAAAAAATCTTTCTTATTTACACTTTGAATTATCTTTGCATATCAGTACCATAAAATAATGAGCATGAAAAACCAAAAACAGATAGTCACATCAAAGAACACTAGATATAAGGTGGAAACCCAATGTGGGTGAAAACCACCTGCTGCAATATGTCTCTATCTTCTTAGAAACTTCTTTTACAATGATTTTGTATTGGTGCAGACCTTTACCAGTACGCAGCCTATAACCTGTAGAGAGCTACAACTCTCTCTCGTTTTCCAGTCTCTCCTGGAAGGGAGCTACAACCCCCTACTTCTTTTCTTTCAAGGACCACTTTTCATAAATTTTCAAAATGGATCCATAAACATCAAATGATCATCAAGTAAATCACCCAGTCAACCAGATCAATACATATACAATGAGAGTCATCAATCAGATCTAGTCGATCAGATCACATAAAGATGAGTCATTAATAACATAATAAATCACTTCTCAGACTGTTGTTATCAGATCATAATACCAGAAACCAGACATCACTTCAACATCCAGAACACAGCAAGGATAAACATGGACAACTAAATTGATTTCAAGAGAAGTATGCAGCTTCACCCATGTAATGCCTACGTACAAGTACGCACTGTTCTTTTGTGGCGCCACGGACCTCCGCACCTGCGCCTTCTGTGGCGCCGCGCACCTCCGCACCTGTGCCTTCTGTGGCGCCGCGCACCTCCGCAGGTGCGCCTTCTGTGGCTCCGCGTACCTCCGCCGCTGCGCCTTCTGTGGCGCTGCGTACCTCCGCAGCTGCGCCTTCTGTGGCACCGCATACCTCCACAGTTGTGCCTCCTGTGGTGCCGTGCACCTCCGCAGCTGCGCCTTCTGTGGCGCCACGCACCTCCGCAGCTGCGCCTTCTGTGGCGCCGCGCACCTCCACAGTTGCGCCTTCTATGGCACCGCGTAACTCCGCACATGCCGCGCTTCTGCGCCTGCGTATCTCCACGCTTTTATTTCACTGCACTTGCGTGCCTGCGGGTATAGATAATTTCAAAACTTCAAGAATAACCCAGACTGTCAGATCTACAAATCTGATCATGCGCTCAAGAGATCACCCTTCACAGATTCACTTTCCACTTCACTTTCATATAGATCAAGCTTTTGAAACAATAATCCAATATTTCAGATCTTAAGATATTCAATTTGCAAAATATGCTTAGCCAAGGGAAATTCTTTGCTTTATATAGGCAAGCTCCTCCTAAAATCATGGATCAATACCACGAGCCAAAACCATAATAACACAAATACCGTCGGCTAAATACCAAAGATTAAACATAAGAAACCCACGTGTGCTTTTCTCTGCCTTGAAGTGAGTGCGCTGGGGGTACGCACCTCCTGAACGGCCGACCTGCGTGTCTGGCCGCGGTCCCTTCACAATGTACTTGCGGGTACACATCTTTTGAACTGTTCTCCTGCGTACTTCTTAATTTTCAACATATTGAGAGCCTTTCCATGGGTGTTGCCATCAAGTACAACATATGTAACATATAGCCATACCATAAACATAATGCCAACATGCCCTTGATAATCTTTCTATCAAGGGTTTCAGTACCTTGTCTAGTCAAGTCCTCATGGTTTTTAATGCCCTTTTCTTCTAGTTCCTCAAGGAACTTAGTTTCTTGTCCATCCACACTAGCAGGGGTCTCAATAGCCTATCTTTCTAAAACAGTAGGGGCTTTAGTACCCCGTTCCTCTAAAACAGTGGGGATTTAAGTACCCCTTTCCTCGAAAGCACCAAGGGTTTCAATGTTCGATTCACTAAAATTATATAGGGTCTCTATATGCTGCTCTTCCTAATCTTCATGAACCTCTATTTGGACTTCACTGGTACTTGGTGTCGTCTTCCTCTTCCTTAATTTGCTGACAAGAGTTGAAAACAATACGTCATCTTCCACGTTCTCTTCGTTTTCCAAAATCTGTGCTACTGCATCTGAAAGCACTAAGAGATTATGAACTTTAGGGGAAATTTGGGGTGATTCATCGAATATAATCAGAGAACTCTACTCGTTCATCCCTTGGGAGACAGTCTTCCTCCTCATCGAGGTTCAAGTCTTTCTCTTCTTAGCTGAGGGTGAAGTATTTTCAACAGTCTTCTTCTCTGCTTGCACTAGTGTGCTTTCCTATTTCTTCTCTGTAGGAGATGATGTCTCTGCTTTCTTTTTCTTACTTGTACTTGTGCTAGTAGACTTCTCTAGACTCATTGCTCTAAACTCCTTTAAGAATGCTTCCCAAGTTACTCCTTTTTCTTCCAGCTTCTTCTTAACCAGAATCGTGATAAGCCCATGATGGTTGAGCTTGTTTGCAACTTGCCTTGTGTTTTCACTTTGCACGCCCTTCAGCATTTTCTCAAGACTCCTGAGTAGGTAGTAAGGAAAATTAATTAATTTTCCCGACGCAAAGTGCAACAACAACTGAACATGATACATGAATGCCAATGTATAGCGTCCCTTTCTAGTCATGAATTTCTACAGTATGAACAGGAGGTCTCACGACTTCCCGATCATGGTGCTCTACTGAAGTCCCTTCTTCCATTCAACCTTAAGTTTTTTGTCAACCACAAACTGATGGCATTGTTTCTTCCGAGGCCACTCCTTTTTAAACCAATGCTCTCCTGTAAGTGGCAAGATTGTAGCTTGTGAAATGGACTCTTTTGTAACTTTGAACTTCAACGATCTGACCTTGACACGACGTTCTTTGAATTTCCTTGTGAGCTACACTACCATAGCCATGTCAAACCCATCAAACTTCTGTAAGAATGGCAGGAACCCAGATTCTTGTAATAGTGCACGACTGTTCTGGTACTCTACGGTTTGCTCAATCTCCTGCAAAGAAGAGACTCACTCCTTATGAGTGCCATTTCAAACTGCACTTCATCCTTTCTGATCACTCCCTCGAAATAATTCCAGCAAGTGACACCAATGCTTTGTCGAGAGATTTATGCCAGACGTTCGTCACCCTCCATATTTTCAGTCCCACTCACTTGCTCACTATGAAAACAACTCTTCTTACTGGGCGCAAATTTGTGTCAACACACTACAGGTAAGTCATAATGATTGGGCGGAGTGGAGGTCTATGCGGCAGTGGTGCAATGGTTACAATGATCACGTTACGGGGTAAGGTAATAATGGACAAGAAATGTGAAATTATTTCAAGGAAGGTGAATACAGGCTATCAGACAACAATACTATCCCATAGTCTACCTCATAATTTAATCAAGAAATACTCAACACTTATTAAAAAATTTAGATTTCAAAACCCTATATTGTTGGAAATAATACTGAGAGGGGGTGGGGGGTGAATCAGTATTAGCAATTTAACAATTTTTCATTTCCATAAAAAAATTGATATACACTACTTCTATTAATTAAAACTATGTATATACGCAACTGTGTTTAGAGAAAGATGCGTATATATTACAGACTTCTAATCTAGTTAATTGATCTTAATCTGTGTATCATAACCATAAAACAGTAATCAAGTGCAGTAAACAGTACAGGAAATCGCACACATGAACACAATATATAAGGTGGAAACCCAATGTGGGTGAAAGCCACCTGCTGCAATTCGTCTCTATCTTATTTTAATAAGAAACTTCTTTCTAAAATATTTATGTATTGGTTCAGTCTTATACTAGTACGCAGGCTTCTACCTACAAAAGGCTACAACCTTCTCTCGTTCTCCAGCTTCTCCTAGAAGGGAGCTACAACCCCCTTAGCTCTTGTACTAGTTGATGTACTGGTATGTAGGTGCTGACCTACAGAAGGCTACAACCTTCTCTTTTCTTCCAGGGATGACGTTTCATAAATTTTTAGACTAGATCCATCAATAACATCAATCAAATATCTACATCAACAAATATCCTTTGCACCAACCAAAAACTGAATCAAACACTCACTTCTCTGAATGTTGTAACTAGAATATAGTAACAGTAACCAGAAACCAATCCTGAACCCAGAACATTCTAATAATAAACAGAAGTAGCTAAAACATATTTTATGTAACGTACGCTACTTCAATATGTAGAACCTGCATGCATATGCTGCTATATTAAGGCAAACCTGCGTATACGCCATTTTGAATTACCGAACCAGCGTGCATACATAGCTTTTCTATGCTGAACCTTCGTACAGATCTATAAAAGATAATTTACCCTTTTCAATTATTTAGACATCAGTTATACCTAGACCATCAAATTTATAGATCAATTCATGCGCCAAATATAATAGATCAAATCACAGAAAGATACCTCTCTTAAAGCCTTGAGATCTTGACCCATCAATAGAACTTATCCTTCTTCTAGCGCTCAAGTTCCTCCTCGATTTAGATCTAGCTATGCTCCATAACCCAATGACCAATATTCTAGATCTTTCTCTTTATAAGATATTAAGGTCTTGAGTTCCTTTGCCTAATGATCTCCTTCCCCTTTTATAGTCTTAGGCCTTACTCAATACCATGGTTCAAAACCTCTTAAAATCAATACCTGGGTGCAAATACCTAAGTTCAACACTTCAGATGAGATACCATGGTCCAAAACCATAGGTCCAAATACCAAGGACCACAAACCATGGACCAAATTCAAGTACGCACTTTTCCATCCATGAAAGTGCATGCTTACGCATATGCACCTTTTGATCGGCGTTCCCACGTGTATATGCGGCTTGGTCAATAGGAACCTTCGTATGCCTTCTTTCTTTTCTTTTATTCTAAGAGCCTGTGAGCCTAAACTATCATCTGAATGATTTGCCGAGGGAGTTTCCATCAAGGATAATACTTGTGCCATAGTGCCAAGCCTGTGTCATAATGCCAAAAATCTGCCCCTTTGGACTTGATGGCAACCCTAAGTCACTCTCCCCCTTTGTCATCAAGGGAAAAGGGTTATGCTCCCCTTGAGTACATGTTAAAATCTCTGCTCTGCTGTGCTGTCCAAACTCCCCTTGACTGTAGGCAAGGTCTACAAAAAGATGTTCTACAAGAAGAACATGTCTCTATACATCAAATGACCTTCCTATCACCAAAGACTCATACATACATCCATCTCCCTACCAAGTGGCGATATACCAAAATTGACTCATATACCCAACCAAGTGGGGATACATCAAAAGTTTATACATGATAACACAAGAACCTTACATCATCCATCCGAGGCATAGTGGGGAAACAAAATAGGTCATTACATGACCTTGATAATAAAGGCTATATATGACATAGAGATGAAATATCTAATACAAGACTATGATAGTCATCAACAACTATTATCAGCAGCATCTGTTGATCACCATCCAGACCAACAACCATTATCTCCCTCTGCACCTGATTCACCTAAATCAAAACAACTGTGAAATTGTACCAAGATCTTCTAGGGTAATTCCAACAATGATAATGCATTATATTCTCCCCCTGAACCTATGCCAGATGATCACTGATAGACCCATATCCAACTCTTTTCATTTTGATTCTGGCCCACTGATTTCCTTCAAACCATCATATACGCGACTGTATCCATAGAAACATGCGTATGTACGTGGATGCTCTTCATGAAACTCATGTACACCCACTTTTCTCTTAAATAGATAAGTGTCAACAAAAATATGATGCATCAACTACTCCCAGCTTTTGTTTGAGGTATTCAAATGTCTCCCTGGGCAGTGGTTCGGTGCATATATCAGTAGCCAGTTCCTTAGAGGGAACATACTCCAATTTGACCTTTTGTTCAAGCACTTGCTCTTGGAGAAAATGATACTTGATAGGTATGTGCTTGGTCTTTGAATGCATGAGTGGATTCTTTGAAATACTGATTGCACTTATATTATCGCATAAAATGGAGATGGGTGGAGTACAAGTGATTTGAATGTCTTGCAATGTTTGCATCATCCAAAGGAGTTGTGTGCAACAAGATGCAGCAGCCACATATTCTGCTTCAGCGGTAGATAATGCAATTGCTGAACCAAGATACTAATCTGGAACCCATAAAGAATACACCACCACTAGTGCTTTTTCTATCATCCATGCTTCCTACCCAATCTGCACCTATATATGCATGAAGTGTGAGATCTGTGTCTCTAGGATACCATAAGCCATAGTTTTGTGTTCCTTGAAGATATTTGAAAATCCTTTTAACTTCCTGAAGGTGTGCTTCCTTTGGATTTCCCTAAAATTTTCCAACTATTCTCACTGCATGCATGATGTCTGGACGGGTACCTGTTAGATAGAGCAGACTACCAATCATGGATCTATAGTTTGGTTGATGTATGGTTGCTGATTCATCATTTTCACTGAGGCTACAACCTATTACAATAGGGTACATACTGGTTTCAAATCTTCCATGCCATATTTCTTCAAGATCTGCTTGAGGTACTTAGTTTGTGATAGAAAGATACCATCCTTGTTTTGTTGTACTTGTAAACCAAGGAAATATGTGAGCTCACCAGGTAGGGGATTTTCAAATTCTTTCTACATCACCAAAGCAAAGTTTTGACTCATGGCTTCTTCATTGCTACCAAAGACGATATCATCAACATACAAAACAAGTATTAGTAATTTATCATTATCAATTTTTATATATAGATTGCTATCTACTGATCCTTTTGAAAAACCTTGTTGATGGAGGTATTTGTCCAAACAATAATACCAAGCCCTTGGAGCCTATTTAAGACCATAGAGTGCCTTTCTAAGTTTGCATACAAGTTTTGGATCATTTCCAAGGATGAATCCATGTGGTTGCTCAATATACACTTCTTCTTCTAAGTCTCCATTTAGAAAGGTAGATTTCACATCCATTTGATATATTTTGAACTTCTAAAAGCTAGAAAGAGCAAGGAATATTCTTATGGCTTCAAGTCAAGCAACTGTTGCAAAAGTTTCTTCAAAGTCTATACCTTCTTGTTGAGCATACCCTTTACAAACAAGTCTGGCCTTGTTTCTAATAACATCTCCATTTTCATTCAACTTGTTTTTGAATATCCATTTGGTCCCTATGACATTCTTATCATTAGGTCTAGGAACCAATTCCCAAGTATTATTCTTTTCAATCTGCTCAAGTTCTTCATTCATGGCCTTCACCTAGCATTCATCTTTGCATGCTTCACTTATATTTTGTGGTTCGACGGAATAGAGCAATGATAGACAACTTGAAGCTTCTGTAACAGTTCTTCTTGTTTGTACACCTGCCTCTTTCTGCCCCAAAATTTGAGTCTCTAGATGGTTCTTCTGGACATACCTAGATGGAGTCTTTTCTTCTACTCTTATATGTTCTTCTGGTGCCTTATAAGTTTCTTCTTCAGCATTTGTCTAATCTGATGTTGAAGGATAGTCCTCTTCATCTTCAAAATCTTCGGCTTTTATCTAATTTGGATTTTCGCCTGCTTCATCAACCACAACATCAATACTTTCAACAATTTTCCCTAGTCTTTTATTATAACACTTGTATCCTTTACTTCGGAAAGAGTAACCAAGGAGAATGCTTTCATTTTCTTTAGGTTCAAACTTGCCAAGTTTTTCATCAGTCCTTTTGATGTAACATTTACTTCCAAAAACTTTGAAGTATTTTACTGTAGGAGTCTTACCATACCAAAGTTCATGAGGAGTTTGAGTGTTGTTTACCCAGACGTTTGTTTTGTTGAGAATAGTAGGTAACAAATTCAACTTCACCCTAGAAGGTTGCAGGAGTTCCAGATTCATCAAGCATAGCATGAGTCATTTGTTGAACTATTCTGTTCATCCTTTCTACTACTCCATTTTGCTGAGGAATCCTTCCAGTAGAGAATTCTCTTCTTATTCCATGTTCTTCACAGAAGTCGAAAAATTCATCCGAGGTAAAATCCCCTCCTTGATCTGACCTGAGGCATTTGATTTTGCGATGTTATTCATTTTCAACCAAGGCTTTGAAAGCTTTGAAATTTTCGAAAAATTCGTCTTGATGCTTCAGAAGTCCTATCCAACACATCCTAGAAGAGTCGTCAATGAACAATATAAGGTATTCTTCTCCACGTGGTGACTTTTTCATTGATAGACCACATAAATCAGTAAGGATAAGTTCAAGTGGCTTACTAGCTAATCCTTCCTTCTCAAGGAAATGTGTTCTAGTTTGCTTACCAAACTGACATTGTATTGTCTGGAATTTTGATGTCAGGAAGATCACGAACAACGTAATATTTCCATGCTTTCCTTATCTAAGGGAAGCTTAGATTCCCCAATCTTCTGTGCCATAGCCAATGTTCATCATTTTTTCTTAGATAGCATTGTTTTTGTCCTCCCTTGAGTATGTATAAATTATTTGGAGTTCTTATGCCTTTGATTACTGTTTCTCCCTTATCAAGCTCATGAAAAATGCATCCATTTGATCGAAATACTAACTCATTTCCTTGATCACACATTTGACTAACACTCAATAGATTATGCTTTAAGCCATCAACATACATAACATTTCCACCTTTGACCTTTTTTTTTAAAAGAATAGGGCCTTTACCTTTTATGAGTGCAGGGGTGTCATTTCCAAATGAGACCTTCCTTTCCTTTTCTAAGGCACTATATGACTGAAGTTTTTCTTTATCACCCGTCATATGTTTTGAGCATCCACTGTTGATGTACCACTAATTTTCTTGTCCTTTCGCATATAAGGCTATACCACATATTTTGGGTTGTGATTCTTTCTTTCTCCATGTTTTGGGACCCAATGAAGCTTGTTCCTTCTAAGATGTTTTCCGAAACTGACTCCTGCATTTAGAATCTTCATGACCGAAGTTGTTACAAATGGAGCATTCTATTTCATTTTCAAGAGGAGAAAAGTTATTATAGGTCCTCTTCATGATCCCAGTCACATTCCTTTGATTTTGTGCTTCTGTAGTCATGATGGTCTTATAGGCAACACATTGAGTAGCTTTGTTTCCAAAGTTATAACATGAGAAACATTGGCCATTAAAGAAATTCCTGTGATTATCAAATCTTCCTACGAGGTGATTGTAGTTTCCATTAACATTCATTCTTGAGGTAAATTGAGAATTATTTACCTGTGGTTGGTTGTAGCTTCTGTTCATCCTTGAAGTAGATTGACCCCAATTTACCTAGTGATCTGCTTTATGCCTTTATTGACGATTGTCAACCTGTTCACTTTTTCTTGTTGCATCAAGATAACTATTGGAGGTGGATGGTTTTTGTGCTTGAGATGCTTCTTTAGTATATCGAAGACCTGTCTTCATTAGAGGAGAATGCTGCACTTTGATAATCTCATCTAAAGTTTCAAATCCTTTAGCAAATCTAAGATTAAGAGCTTTTGTTTTCTCAATATCTTTTCTAAGTCCCACAATTTTACATTCTAACTTTTTATTGTGTTTTTCCCTTTCAGCAAGTTGGAATGTAAGGGTATCTATGATCATACTCTTTTCTTCTAAATAGATTTTAAGTTTAGAAATTTCTTCATAGAGATCATCTTCATCTATAGCATCCAAGAAATCATCATCTTCAACAGCCATAAAAATTCTATAATCATTACCATGTTCATCTTCATCACTATTTGAAAGTCCATCGTTGTCTTCATGTGTATAAAAACTCTTCTTACTTACGTTCTATTTTCTGTTCCATTTAACTAGTTCCTTACCTTTATCAAGTTTATCTTTATGAGGACATTTGGCTCTATAGTGACTGAGTCTTCCACAAGTAAAGCATTTGAAAGGTAGCTTACCTCTGAATCATCCAGAACCCCATTGAAGGTTCTTGAAAAGGTTTGATTCTTCCTCTCCTTCTGACGTATGCCCTGACTCATTGTATTCTCCTTTCCTGAAGCTTTGAATGCAACTCCTCTCATATTTGATGGACCCTCTTTTCTCATTTCAAAAGCAGTTAGGATTCCATGCAGTTGTGACATAGTAATACTCTGAAGATTCTGGTTTTCCTCTATGGCAGAAACCTTTGACTCAAACTTAGAAGACAAGGATCTTAGTACTTTTTCAACTAAAGTAAATTCTTTTATTTCTTCACCCAAATTTTTCATGCGATTAACAATCTCATGTATGCGTAGGAAATAATTAGCTACACTTTCATCATTGTGCATTTTGAGAGTTTCCTATTGAATTATGAGAGATTTTAGTTTTGCACATTTTACTTGATCATCTCCTTCATAGCTTAGAATGATCTTGTCCCATATTTCTTTGGCGGTTTTGAACTGCATAACCTTGAAGACTTTTGATTGTGACAGACTCCCCAATAGAGTATTGACAGCCTTTGCATTTGTTTCATACTACTTTTTACCTGACGTATCTGTAGGAGTTGCTACTGGAAATGTGTATGCTCCTTCCACAATATCCCAAACTTCTGTTCCAAAAGATTGAAGATAGGTTTTGGTTCTTACCTTCCAATAGACAGAGTTGCTCCCATCGAAGACTGGTGGCCTGATGGATGCCTCTTTTTCGTAGTTGCTCATGATGATAGATCTTCCTTTAAGTCATCAAGCTTCTTCTGAAGGACCTGCTTTGATACCAATTGTTGGAAATAATA
>APFE031504901.1:0-12186 GCA_000404065.3 Pinus taeda | reverse complement strand
CTATAGACTATAGAAATTACATCCTAACTCAATTTAAAATGAAAATTTAACAAGGAAATAATGATTTCATAAAATACTAAATCATTTTTAATGAAACAATATGTTAAAAAATTCACCTAAAAATAAGAAATTCACGCATTGCTAAATATTTTCTGGGATACCCCGAATGCGGGTGGTAGCTTGCCACATGGGAGCGGGCCACATGACCTGCATGTGCCGCCCCATGGAAGCATTTAAGGATAGAGGACTGCCGTCAAAAGGATGATCAAGCTGGGGCCGAAGCTTGAGCGTTCAATGCGGAGGGCTGCGAATTTATGGCGACGCAGGGTGCAGTTATGGAGCACATACACCGAGGGTATGCAGCGGGTATTCATGGCTCAGGCAGGCAATCGAGGAACCATTGTGAGGGTGAATTGGATGAGCTCCAGCTTCCGGGGCTCTCCAAAATCGTGCAGGCGCAGAAGAGGGTGGGTTTGCTTCGACCTGCCCATCTGGTTCTCCGTGGCTCGTATCTAGGTACTGAGCTTTCTGAGGCTTCCACATTTGGGAGGAAGTGGTGGCGCGTTCAGGGGGGTGATTGTGAGCGAAACACAGTGCAAGATTTCGAAGAATTTGGGAGAGGGTTCATGGCACGACTGCGGGAACGCCAACCCTGCCGAAGAGGCTCTGGTAGAGGCTCTAGGAGACGCTCATCGCCGCGCTCTCCGGCAGCAAATGAGCATCACCATTGTTGTTGTTGTTATTGTCACAGGAGAGTGAAAGCTCTGCCCCTCCAAATTGGGAAATTTACGGAGGTGGGAAGCTCCAGTGAGGGAGGGCCGGCCCTTCCAGCGTTTGGATCGGTCGTTTTCACCCTGGGCAGCTCCAGGGGCAACGAGGGCATCAACGCACACATCTCCGTCCTCTTCACTGCAGCTTCTGAGAGAGATGATAATGGAACGCCTCCTGGAGAGGGAGAGCCACCCACAGGTAGCATTAGTATGGAATGCCCTGTTCAGCAACCGCCAATTGCGCATGGTAAGGAAATTATGGATGCCCCCGTCCAACCTCCAGAGCAGAAGATTCAATATGAAGCAGCGGCTAAGTGGGCTGCAATGTGGGAGGGAGTCCTTGAAGGAATGGGCTGGCGCACCATTGAGGAGGAAACAAGCCCTGAGGAAGGAGATCTCGGCGGTGCTGGTCAGGGTGGCGGTGCTGGTCAGGGTGAAGGTCTTGGTGGCAATAGTCTCGATGGCGAAGGTCAGGGTGGCGAAGGCCTCGGTGGCAATGGGCTCGATGACAAACATTATGGCAATGATTGAACCCCTGGCGCACGCTCCAGCTCCCACCTTTTTCTTTCTGCTCGAGTCTACGACTAAGGTCTCTATGTTTGCTCACCTGCATTTTTCATTCTGGTCTTATCTCGGTCAGTCTGTTTGTCCAGCATGTTTAGTTTCTGTTTGTCCTGTGTATGGCGACTCACAGTTGAATTTTGAAGGGTGCCCCTGCGTGGGCTGTTAAGTTATGTAGGATGTCGAGTAGAATAGGCCTTGGCCTCTGCCACTTTTTGAGAAATTTAGACAATTTTGTCGGTGCTGCCCCTGCGAGGGAGCTTCTGTGTCAAACTCAGGATGCCCAAGGTGCCAATGCGGGCCATGGAAGCCATGTTTTACTGCATGTAATTTTTCCTGTAAATATTTTATAATAGAATAGCTAGTTTTACCGAGAAAAAAAAATATATTTTCTAGGATAATATGTCAAAGCACAACATTGTATCATTAATTTTTAGAGGTGAGAAATCTTAATTTTAAAGAATGGGAAATCTACCCATTAATGAATGGATAATGATATCTTGGAAATAAAATATGGATTCTAAGTCTAATAATAGATGGACAATGCTAGCTTAGAAAAATGATTTTTACATTATTGAAGCAAGACAATCCTTTTTATTACCACATATAAGTGAGATTTTTATCTCTTTAGATCAATGTTTATGAATAAATGAGGTATAATGTCAGCACTTAAGTACTTGACAACATCTTATTGAATGAGATTGGTAGTCCAAAATATTGTTAGAAATCATTATCTTGTTAATGGTTCCAACAAAATCCCAACACCTTATTGAATAGAAATCCCAACTACTTTTATAGTTCTATAAGAGTTTATGAAAAATGGTACATGGTGTAGATTGGTAGGTATTCTGTTAGAAAATTATATATTATAGATAAATGGAACACATAAAATATATTGGATAAATATAAACACAAAAAACATATAAAACAAGAGAGACACAGATATATGTGGTTGACCCAATTTGGGCTACATACACGAGAAAGAGGTAGTCGTTCCTTTTATATTATCCAGCAAACTGAAGAGATACAACCTACAGTAGATCTGTTGTAATTCCCTCTTCGCTCTCACACAATCTCCTCTCTCTTTCTCACTCAAAATACGGATCTATGTAGATGCAATACAATTCCCTCATATATAACGAGGGGTTGCCTTCTAGGGAAAAAAAGCATAAATTAAACATAACTTCTACCATTAGATTTGTGCCTAATGAACTAGGGTCCAATGTGGTGATACCTCTAAATAAATAAGATAATCAGGCTCCACATCCAACATATTCAAGATTGTAGCATTTAATAAGGACCACAAGCGTGAGGAAAAATGGAAATATATGATAAGTGTAGAAATTTCTTGACATGAATGGCTGGTTGAACATTCAAATGTGGATGAGTGTGTAACTTCATTGCATTATCACAACATCTATGATTGATTGACTATTCTCCTTAGCAACTATGGAAATTCCTTCCATGAGCACAAATTGACTATTCTCGTGGACAACTGTGGCAATTGCTTGTAAGAGAATGGTGACGCTTCACGCTTGTTGATATGATAAGTGTGGAAATTCCTTTCATGATCATGAAGCCAATGGTTGATTGAATATTCAATCGTGGAGAAGTGTGTTTTGTTTCATTTTTTGGTTTTGGTAAGTTAGAATCGATTAGTCAAAAAATGAAAATATATTGCAAAAAATGTTAAGCTAGTATATGGAAAAAAAGAATATTGAATAAAGAATGTTAGGAAATATTTTGATAAATACGTCGATATCAAGTAAAATGTTAAAATAGATTCCCTAAAAAATAAAGGGAAAACTAAAATGTTAGGTTATAAAGAAAAGCAAAAACAATAAACTCTGAAAGTGTTGCAAGTCTAAATGCCACTACTTTAGTCTAGGTTACTTCTGTAAATAAAAGTTGTGTGCAATTTGTTTAAAATGCCATACTAGTTTATACAATCCAGTTATACAGTTTAATCATGATTGGATTTATTTTAAATTTCATCAATAGGTAGCAATAGGAAGCAAATAAAATTGGGTCAACAGTTTAAACTAAGCCAATGGAGGAAATAAGCGATAGAGGTAGATAAGTCATAAAAAGGAAATGTTGAGTTGCGAGCTTAAATGCACTCTCAAAAATAAGTGAAAATGTTAGGAGTAATAGGGGTAGGTAGACATGTGAAATGTAATTGGAGCATAAAATGTTTTTATCCTAAGCTGTAACATTGGAAAAAAATACATTCAATTATGGGTTTTAATTAACCTAAAGTTTTAAAGTTGCAATGTTATTTCATAAAAATTTCCATTCATCCATTTATCACCATAACCCGCAACTTTCACATCTGCCCTCAAAGTCATGACCCCATCATCACTTCCGCTTATGTGTTAAATGTCCCCCACCTCACCTTTCATCCTGCATGCACACCCAAAATCTGATGGCCAAAGTCCTTCCTCGGCCCTCATTCACCATCCAAACTTTATCGGCGGGGGGTTCCAAAATGGGTAGTTTCCAATATCGCCAACATAAACAACCTTTTCCACTTTTTAGTGTTTCGGGACTTAAAATCATAAAACTACTTACCACCTCACCTTACCCCCGAACGCAGTATATCAAGTGACTATTTACTACCGCTCCATGTCGGACTCCACGTCACCCTCCACCTCATGCCTACTGTCCAATCAACTGTTGCCTATCCGTTATCCATTCAATGTCACTCCCATGAATTTATGATTCAAAGACCCGTTAATTAATCCCATTGGGTTATTAATGAAAAATTCAAATGCTCATTGCAACCCCTGCTCCAATTTTTCCATTATAAACCGTGTTAATTCATAAAATGATTACACAGTCCATTTCTGTAAACAAAGCTAATCATCGGAGGTTTTTTTGCCACAGCTTGACCACTGTCTGACATTAAGCAATTGTTTTTCTTGTTCAAGGAACTAAAATTCATGTCCACTTGCTCATTTTACAGTTATATTGTTTTAACTTTAATCACTCTATTTCAGGCCTATTTCTATCATCTTTAGTCTGCAATTTGTTTGACAAAATGCCTTCCAAGGGAAAAGAACTTGCATAAGTCCCAAATCCTCTGATTCATCCATAGGTCGACTTCCATCATACCCCATTAGTTGACAGATATTCTAAAATAATTAAAACTTCTTCTCAATTCGATTTATATGAAATCTATTGTTGGATGGAAGATCAACTAATTGACCAGATAGATGAGATAGGGCTCTGGGAATCCCAATTCCCTCACTATATTTTTCCTTAGATACACAAAGCACCTGAATTTGTTAGGAAAAATCATGAATCTTATGATCCCAGTCGGAGAGCAAGTATTTCACCCACAGGAGAAATCCTTTGCTTAATCAATTCTGATTCCATTGAAAAATGTTGCAGGCCCCTATTACTACACCAACCCATCCTTTTTCCGATGAAAACCTGATAGAATCCTATAAAAAACTAGACTTTATTAAAAGAACCTAGACCCTTGAACTCTTTCTAGCTATTGATAGTCCTTTGCCTAAAATAAATCCTCCTTATGATTCATCCATTTTCCCTCATAAAACCAAGCAAATCACCTCTATTTTGTCCTATTTTTTTGTTTACAACTCTGATCAAAATGTTAATGAAGCCATCCTTGGTTTCTTGTCTTTCTTTTCTATTGATTCTAAACCCACTGTCATTGATGATTTCAGTCAATTCCTAGCTGAAGCAATACATGAGCAATTTGTCAAGTTCAATATTGAAGAAGTATTCAAGTATGCTTCAGTACTTGTTTACCTTTTTATATATTTTCAGGGAGACAAATTCCCATTTTCTTTATAGAAGCTAGATGAGGAAGGAAATCAACAATCAATGATATTCTGGACTTCAATGGGGATGAAGGAAAAAGAAGAATTTACGTATAAACAGTTCATAGAACTGTTTATTCATCCAACTATCAGTCTTATGAGCATCACTCCAGTACCAAGGATTAATGAGGAGATTGTCAAAATATTACAGTTGGTTGATCAACATGCAACATGGTATTCGTATTGCTACCAAAACTATATAGAGATTAGGGTGTTTGGTTGTGCGCTTCTACCCTACAAACTGCCCAAGTACCTACCTATCATAATCTTTTCACTGGAATATATACGACAGAGGTAAAATGCAGATGAGGTGCACTTTGTGGCTGCAAATAAGAAATCACAATTCAAGCTGAAAGCCCAAGTTGGTCCATTCATCTATAACACCAAGGAAGCAGGAGAGGAAGCAGACAAATTATTAAAGGAGATTAAGTTTGGTCTGATATTCACTTGGTCTTATGACCCAATGGGAATAGTTTCCAAGCTTAGGATGGAGACAAAATTTACAGCATATCATCACACAACCAGGCCTAAGATATAACAATATAAAAATCTGTTAGAATGGGTAGAGAACACCCTCCAAGAGGCTGAAGAGCAGACAATTTCTACATCAAATGTGCAAACTCCACTTGCACAAGAAAAGACAGCTAAGAGAGGGAGGGAAGAACAGTCATCCCCTACAACTGAAGCATCAATCCAGGGTTTTAGGATTATGCACATAAACAAGAGACCTAGAATCTCTGTGATTGTAGGCACAACACATGAGTCTATGAAAACCACATTTGATGGACTTGGAGAGACTATGCTCCATACACAGTCAGGTGCATAGTATACACAGTCCCCAATTCATTCCACTACCTCTCACGAATAGCAGATAACCTAGACCAGTAGAAGTAATCAGAAGGACAAGGAGGAAGACATCTTTCATGTTTTCAGTGAGATCAAAAAGAAGAATGAAGAGTTGAAGATGAACACCTACACACAATTATGGAAACATTCCTCTAGTTGTCAGGCTAGACTTCTTTCAGTCTTTGACTCTGAGAAGGGTAAAATTTAGTTGGATTATCTGCAGGCTTAGGTTCCATAGCCTAGGACTACTACTCAATATCAAAAGCAGACCTCTTTTGAGTTCAATATGAAGGATGTGCATCCAATTTCTCAAATTGAGATATATAAAAAAATTGGGCAGATGATTGCTTCAAACTTGACAAACACTGCCATGAGTTTGTCAAAAATGCAGGTAACCTTGGTCAACACTCAATCACAACTTAAATTGGAGAAAGTCTCCTCATTAGAAAAGGATACCAAGATTAAATCCTTGGAGAACCTAGTGCTAAAAATGTGATATGATTCCTCAAACATAAACGTTGCAAAAGAGATTATTAAGAAAAAGAATGTTGAAATTGTAGCATTAAAGAAGCAGTTGAAATTGCCAGCTTTTGAGGACCCAATGGCCAAAGAAATTGAGGAGACATAAACTCAGAAGTCTGACATGATGAAGCTCATTATAGAACAAAATTTGCAGATCAAACAAATGGAGGAGCAGATGGAGAAACTAGTCAAGGAACAAGAGGAATCTATTAAAAAGGCTCAAAATCTAATGGATATACTCCCCCTTACAACAATTCCCACCACTAAAGTTTCCACTTTAGCTACAACTTCCACTACAGGTACAACAGAAGGAGCTGAACATCTTGTTGAAGTTTTTTAGAACCTGTCTATCCAGACAGGGGAAATCAAGAAGTTGAAGGATGAACTTAAGGAATTACAGCTTATGAAGTCAATAGCAGACAGTTCACATGCAACTGAGTTGAACAAATTCAATGGTCAGATTGAAGTACTACAAAGGGAACTCAAGGAATCCTTCATTGGAAACAAATTGGGTTTAGCAAAGGAAATTATGTGGGAGGAAATTATAGAATCAATCAAGGATGTTTGGCCCTACATCAAGATAGTGTTTGATCAAAATTATTTCTTGGAGAAAGCTTAGGAAATAGTTGAAACTATTGCTAAGCAGCTTGAAGACATGCCAGAAATTACTTCTGATATCATCAAATTCCTAAATTCCAAAGACAGCTATGAGATTGAGGAATTAGGCATAAGCAATAGAACAACAACTATATTGGAGGTAAAGAAGATCATCACCAAAAAAAGCCTCATCCTTCAGCTAGAAGAAAAGTGCGGCAATGTCAATAACATAGTTTAGAAGTTTTTTAGCAGGATAGAACCCTTGACCAGCAAGGGTTTACCCTTTATGCTTGTGATCAATGACAAATTGATGCCAATTGAGGATTATGTTCGAAAGCTGATAGAGGTGGGAAAACATGCAACTTCAGTTTCAAACATCAGAGGTTCAGCAACACCAGCACTTATAGTAAATACACTCAAGGATACCTTCTTTATTTTGAATGAAATCAGACAAATATTTTTAGTAAAACCCACTTTTACTAAATATATAGAGATGGATGAAGTTTACACGAGGTTAACTAATATTTCTATCCCGGATAAGAAACACCAGGAAGAATTGATAGATTTACTCGACTAGAAGGTAATCAAACAACATTCAGTTTTTGGAGGAACAGTCAGCTAGCTTAAACAATTTTCAATTTTTCCAGCGACAGTCATCAACACCTCAGCACCAAAATAATGCCAAATCAACTAACAATTTTTATTTTGATTTCGTAATAATCTATTTTTGTAAAAACAATTTAGAATATTTTCTTAGCTCTCCTATTGTATAAATAACTCTCTTCATGAGTTATCATGGGTTTCACCCTTGAAGAAGCATTTTTAAGCCTCAAATGTACTTAACTTTTCTGGATCATTAATATAAAAGCAAAGGATTCTAAATTCTGATTTACACAGTTTTGTGTTTCGTGTAAGTTTTTCTAGTATTATCCATTATGTTTTTCTTCATATTCTTATGTCTTACAAAGATAACTAGGTAGGAATAATTGGGTTTCAATCTATTCCTATAAGCTTTTGACGTGATAATCTGTAAAGAGAATGAATTAATGAACTATTTGTTTAATTAATTCCCTCTAAATCAATAAATCATCATCATCTTTTGTAATCTTAAGAATATTCTATTAAACTGCATGAATATAGTTTAAAGGTTTTCATACTTATGCTTATTTAATTTTCAATCTGAAGACTGTGATAATCATATTATTTCTCTGTTTCTACTCACCACCATCTTACAAGCTAAAATCATTGTGTGAATTTTAATAGTAGCCCTCTGTTTAGATATTAATATTATTAAAAGGGTTAAGCTTCACTATTTTAAATCTGTCTCCTACATTGGTCCTCCAAATTAAAACAAAACCCCCAAAACAATTATCTTAGATGCCCTGGCATGATAGCTAACCATTATCATCTTAGAGATACAACATCAATCTGGTGTTGTTGCCGAGGATTCGAATTTCATTAAGTTTTCCTGGGGCAACGATAAATATCCTATTCCTTTAAGGTGACTAAAGGTCTAGATATGACAAAATCTTTCACCTAGTGACTCCATTGTGCAAAACTGGCACCTTTTAGGCAAACAAGGTCCCATTCTCAGTCTGACAAAGTTAATCCTTTGTCAAATCCAAAGAAACTCCTAAAAAATACCAGTTCCAAAAGAATACATCAACCATCTTCTTCCACTTCAGCCTTACACACTAAAGATACTATACATTTTGATCCCTATAGTAACATTCCATCTGATCCAGATACCATTCATTATCACCTAGGTTGTTGAACTATTAGATAGGGGAGTTGATTTCAAATCAACTTTCTTTATTCATTCTCCTTAATCTTATCGAGAACCCCCACTTCCACTGGGATCTCCTAAATCTAAGTCTGACCTAGGTGTTCACTTACCTGAATACACACCTACAGACTTTATTTCCCCTACCACTTATTCATTTCATTCCACTTCTGAACAACCTGAATCTTCTATCTCTAGACAACCTAAAGGGACCTTTTTTTGTATATTCAAATCCACTTTTTGAAACAAAACATGATATGAAATCTTAGGTCCACAAGCTGGTAATTTAAACTCCTCTAAAAGTATTCAGGAAGTCTCCAACTTCTCTACCTCCTCCTAATTCACCCCACATAGTAGTTCACCCCTTCTTTCACCATCTTCCTCTTCTTTATCACCATCTTCCTCTTCTTTATCATCATCCTCGCAAACATCTCATATATCATCTTCTACTATGGCATTCCAACCCATTGTATAGGAAAGATATGCAGCTTTAGTTTTACCACAAGTCCTTGATTCTTTCCCTAATGGATATTTGAAGCATCTCCCTAGGTATAATGGAGAAACTGGTCCTTCAGTTGAAGACCATCTTCAAGCATTCCTAGACTTTGTTGACAACGTGAACATAGAACAAGAGAATGTTTACATGAGGTTGTTTGTTCAGTCTCTTGAAGGAAATGTAAAAACTTGGTTTAGGCAGTTACCTGCAAATTCCAAAAACTGGGAAGAACTAAAAAATATATTTAAGAATCAATGGGGAGTGAAGAAAGATGCTCTTTAATTTTTAAATGAGTTTGATGAACTTAAAATAAAGTATGATGAAACTGTCTTTGATTTTATCAAAAGGTTCAACAAACTTTACCATAAGATGCCTGTTGATTGTAAACCCCCTGTAGCAGCAACCAAATCAAGATTTTCAAAAGCTTTTGAAGATGATTTTGTTGTTATGTTAAGAGAAAGAACTTCAATAACTTTTGAAGATATGCAAACTAATGCTATAGAGGTAGAAGCAAATAGAGCTACCTCAGCCACTTTAAAGGCTAAAGAGGAAAAGACACAGAGAAAACTTAAAACTAGCCAAGAGGCCTTTACTTCCTCTAAAACTAAAAATGAAGATTCTAAAATAGACAAAATAACTTCACTTCTTAGAAATCTGTCCAACAAGATTTCCAAGATTGAGACTCAACCTAAGACAGTTCAACAAACAGTTACCAGAGCCCAAAATCAAAATCAGGGTCAGTATAAAAGAAATCCACAATTATAAATTCTTCAAAGACCTGGTAATGATCAACAGGTTCCAACTCCTTTACTGATAGATGATCAGCAGCCTGGTGACAATACTGTGACTATCACTGAAGACATTAATAATGTGGACACTTCTCCTGATCAGATTGCTATTACTCCCCTCTCACAACAAAAACAAGTTCAATAAGATCAAGGATTCTCACAGGCTTCCAAATACCATGCCTTCTCTGAATTCCTAATTGCAGAGTTGAACAAAGATATGATCTTAGGCCTAGACCTAGCCTTGGAAGACCTCCTAAGGAACCTCCAATAATTGAACCCCATACCAAAGCTGTTGAAACTCAAACTATTATTTGACCATTAAATCAGTCAACTAATACTACTCAAAATGAAAAGAATGTTTTGACTACATTTAATGTTGAAAAGGAGTTAGAAAGAGTTAAAATCCTAATTCCACTTTCAGAACATTCCAAAAACCCTGGGTATAAAAATCAAGTCTCCAAATGGATACAAAACACCTTGGTTGATGTTGAAAGTGACATCATTAGTCTTTAAGATGAAAAACCAACAGTTGTCTTTGATCCTAGTTCAAATATGATCAATGAAATAGTGCCTCCTTTCTACATAAATCTTAACACAAATGATTCCATGTTATACAATTGTATGCTTAATTCTGGAGCATCACATAACCTCATGCCAAAAACTATCATGGACCATTTAAAACTTGACATAACTAGATCCTATCATGATTTGTACACTTTCGATTCCAAAAGGGTTCCTTGCTTAGTATTGATTAAGGATTTAGTAGTCACCCTTGTCCAAATTCCAGTGAAAAGTGTAGTGCTTGACATAGTTGTCACAAATATCCCTCCCAAATTTGGAATGCTCATTTCTAGGTCTTGCTATGCCAAATTAGGGGGAACTCTTCATATGGATATGTCTTATGCAACTATTCCAGTTTATGGGGGAGAACAACTAAGATTATATAGAGAGATGAAATTTATGCACACTGTTTACAAAATAGACCAACCAAGGAACCAACCCATTTATGCAATTGATGAAGATTTTGGTTGTTTTCAACTCTCTTCAAACCAAACACATGCAACTCAAGTAAACATGGAAGATGTAGATGAAAGTCCCCTACCAAATCAAACTGATGTCTGGAAACTATTCTTTGATGGTTCTTGTACAAAAGATGGAGCAGGAGCTAGGGTAGTTTTAATCTCACCAGAAAAAGGAAATATTACCCAATCATGCAAACTCGATTTTGAACTTACAAATAATGTGTTTGAATATGAAGCTTTCCTTTTAGGACTGCAATTATCCAAAAGCTTAAAGGTTCAAAATTTAAATATTTTACTGACTTAAAACTTATTGTCAAAAAAGTAAGAAATATTTGCTAGACCAAGCATCCTAGGCTTAGGTCTTACCGAAATGAAGTTTGGGATTCAGTTGATAATTTCTTTAATGATTTTAATTTGACTTATATTCCAAGTAATCAGAATATTCATGTATATTCCTTAGTTGTTTCCGCTAGTTCATTTAAAATTCCTAATCAGACTAATGTACTCTATCAAATACACATCAAATATAGACCATCCATCCCAGATAATCTCAAATACTGGTAGATATTTGAAGATGATGAACAAATAAAATCTTTTATGCATGTTATAGATGAATTTTCAGTTCTACAAATTGACGAAGATAGAACAAAAGAAAAAGAAAACATAAATGAAAATGATAATTCAAATTTTAATTCAAAAATTGTTTAGCATGATATCATTCAATTATCTAACAATTTCATTCCTAAAGGTCTAATTCCTTTAGAGAAGTTGTTTGATCAAAATGATGTCCTGAGAAACCCACAGTCAATTTCTTCACCAGATGACATAGAGGAAATTAACATTGGAACAAATGATGACATTAAAAACATCAAAATCTATGCATCTCTAGATCTTGAAATCAAAACTCAATACCTTAAGTTACATGAGAATTACAAAGATGTTTTTGCATGGAC
>APFE031504900.1:4839-29409 GCA_000404065.3 Pinus taeda | reverse complement strand
TGTCTCTTGAGGACCTCTTTTAATCATATCATATTCCCGCAAGTATATGTAAAGGGGTCCTTTCTTTTTCTCCCACCTATTGGAGATGGTAAAGTTTCATCAGGGTTTGTTGATGCTGTTTGCAGGAAGTGATCTAAACCATGTTCGCACATCCCCTGTTAAGCTTTGGACAAATATTCTCATCCTCAAAGTTTCATCATCTATCTCATAATTTTCGAAATGGTCTTGCATCCTCTTGGCATGCTGTATGGCTGAATAAGGGCCAGTGGAGTCAAAGTATGAGATTTTAGCTTGATAATCTTGAGGTAAGGCCACTGGATTGGCAGGTAGTTGAAGAGGTGCATATCTGGCCATGTTTACTAGATTTTGGGGGTTGATTAGGACAACTGGGACAAGAGGGATAGTAGGTATCACAGGGGTGATAGGTACAGAGGGGGTAAGAGTATGGGATAAGATAATGTGTGCAGGAGAGGAGGGAATGGGTGGGAAACTTTGAGATGTTGATGGGGAGCTAGGTGAATTAGGGGTGGAACGAAATAGGACTTTGATAGGAGTGGGGATTTGGTTAGGATGCTCAGACTGTGGACTAATGTCAGCAAGTTGTTCTTGCTTTTGCTGGTTCCTCACAAACTTGGGGATTGTATTGGGGTTTTGGAAGATGGAAGGGGGGATTAGGATCAGGATTGGCCCTAGTATGCCGAAAATTCTTCTTGGGAGCCAGCTTCTGAGCTATTCCTTTTGGGTTTTATAAAAACTTTTGTATAGCACAGGGTACAGCAAGGACTGTTCAGGATTTTTTTTTGGAAGGATTGTAAGCATCTGTGTTAGGTATAATATCTGAATCAGCTCTACCTTCAAGCTGCAAATGTTTATATGGGAGCAGTTTTGAAAGCTTCTTGACTGATTTTTAGACTTTAGATCCTAACTCCCCAGTGGAGTCGCCATTTATGTTAACACCCAGGTTGTTCTCTTTGACTCCTCAGAGAATACGGCCGGGGTAACCACTAACCAATCTTTGGGCTACAGCGTCTAGCCCAGCTGTAGTTAGAGAGGGCTCTCTCTATTAGTTTTGTCACTGCTTTTAGTGAAGTTTTTAGGCTAGTTATGAAGTGAATTTTTGGTTGTTTTTGTGTTTGGTTGGAAGGATGTTTCTGATAGCTTTTAGTGTCTGTCTTCAGGTGAAACTAATCCATTGGGCAATGGGGTCTTCGACTATCATTCCCTTGAGGTATTTACTGAAGTGTGGAGGTAAATACAGGGCCTGTATGTATCCTGTGAAACAAACTATAAAGATTGAGAGCGAAATGGAAACAACTTAGCAAAAAGCAATGAAGAATTCTTTACTTAAGCTTATTGGTGTGAAAGAGATCTGTTATCTGGGAGCAATTTCTTGAATTCCTGAAATAACATGCTCTAGTGATGATACAGTATTAAAGGTAGCACTGAAGAATTACTCTTTAAATACCATAACTGAAGAAAACATATAAAAACAGCTAGGATTGAACTCAGGGTAATCGAAGATTAAATCCTGGGTTATTCTTTCTCCTGGCTATTCAGAGATTGAATATACGTGCGAAACATGAGAGATACAAGAAAGTATGGCAAACATAATTGTAACAGAAAGGAATAAGGAAACTTATTGAGCCACGGAATACACAGGAATCCTGCAACTTTAAGTCAGACACCAGCAAGTCACCATGAGAGACAATATCTGAAGAAATCCCATTGTTCTTTGTATTAGCTGTCTGAATCTTTACAACATGAGAGTTACAGAGGAGAAAACGAGAGCTTCTTTACATCCGGAGTCCAACCCCTCTAAACAAACGCGAGGGGGAATA
The DNA here is from genome assembly GCA_000404065.3 of Pinus taeda. Classification (NCBI taxonomy): domain Eukaryota; kingdom Viridiplantae; phylum Streptophyta; class Pinopsida; order Pinales; family Pinaceae; genus Pinus; species Pinus taeda. The sequence goes on along the minus strand of APFE031504900.1, from coordinate 27,571 downwards.
TATAGATGTTTCATACAGAAATATCTCAGGTATTGAGTCATCTGAGAGGAAAATATCTCTTACACTCGTACAAGGAGAGTAGATGAGAAGTAATTGCAAATATAAATGACTCTTAAAAGCCTTTTACTCCTGTCAGGATAAATTTTTGACCTTTGGGCACTGCGGAGTCAGCTGTGCGGCTTTATCATAAATGTAGAATGAAGTGCTCTGCCACTCTGATTTCTTGTATCTTCTTGGCCTTGCCACCTGTGCTTGCTGATGCTACTGCTGATGTCGAGTACCTGTGCTGAGTTGGCTCAGCACCTTCATACTTGCTGTTATGGCTTTTGCTTATCTGTATGTGTAGTATAAACCTTTTACCGAAAAAAAGATTTAATCTTCTCAACTTTGGTTCAAAAGTAACTTTATTAAATATTGCCATGTATCTGGAGGGGGAAGCTGATGCCTCAAAATTGACCCTAAGGTCTCATCAGCCTCTGTGTACTTGTAGAAATGGGGGGGCTCATCAAACAGATGTGATACTTCATTTCTAATAAAAAACAAATTATCTAATTTTTCAAAAAGAATTTTCCCTGTTACTGGGCCTGCTGTAGATGTTCCTGGTGTCTCAGCAATCTGAATTGCTGCGAAAGCACTTACCCTCTTGATGTATTTTTCATGAGAAAGTAACTTTCCTGATTCTAGCAAGCTGGGGAGCCCTTTGTCCTGCAGGGCCGAGAACCTATTCTGAAATTTGTTTATATCTGCTTGCATATCTTGGATTCTCCTGTCTAGAGTTTGGATCAAATTCTTCATTGTTGTGGCTCTTTTGATCAGAGAAATGGTTTCAGTCCTATTACCAATTCCCATTTTTACCAGCTGGGAACTTGTCCTGTAGTTGAGAACTTCAATCATTCTGGGGGCAAGGTCTGCCATGTTGCCTAGGGAGTTTCTTGCTCTGTGTAGTTCTTTCCTTGCCCTGCCAATGAGTCCCACTTGCTCATATATGGCCTCAATGTACTCCCATTGGTTAGTTATTGATTGTCCAATGGTGGTCCAGATTACTTGTTTGAGCTCTGCTGTAACTTTCTCAAAATTGAGCTCTTTTTCTAGCTCTGCAATTGTTTTCTTCATAGCTTTTACTTCTCTCTCCCTCTCAGCCACATTTTTCTTAGACTTATCATATTTTTCATTTATTTTTGCTAAGCTTTCCTTGGCTTGGTTGAGTTCTGACATCTGGGCTTCTAGCACCTGTATTTCTTGCCTTAGTTTCTGCATGTCCAGGCTCTCGGCCTGCTCTGTTGTTGGTGCTGTGGTGGTTGGTGTTGTGGTGCTTGGAGCATCTTGCTGTGCCTGTTGTTTTGGAGGGGTAGTATCTTGAGGGGTTTCCTCAAGGTTTATTGATTCTGTGGGTGGCTTGGAAGATTGCCCTGCCTCCCTCCTTTGTAATGCTGCTTCTAAAGTTGTCTCAGTGTCTTGCAGCTTTTCTTGTGTTTCTATCAGTTCTTTATATAATGCCATTAATAATGCAGTGGCATCTTTCTTGCCTCTGCTGGGCAACCTCATCTGTCTGTGGGTGTAGAGTTGGGGGGGTCTTCAATTTCTTTTTTATTGCAGCCATGTCTACATCCCTCAGTTTAAGGACTTGTTGTACTGCCTTAACGTCATTGGGGTCATGCCCAAACTCTATGATTGTTTCTTCTAGTGCCTTGATTCTGTTATCTTTAGCTTGGGAGGATGCCTTCTCCAACTCAAGCTGTGCCGCAGTGTTGTTTAGGCTATTTTGCAGCCTGTAATTAATCAAGGTCTTGTCTGCCAGAGTGGCATAGACCATCTCACCCGTCTGTTTGTGAAGCTCAATCTGGTCCATGGGGTGGATGTCTTTTGAGAGGACTTCCAAATTAGTCCTGATATAATCTGCAGCTATTTGTGGTTGCTGCACTGTAGGAGTGAAATGGCTCATGGTCATCTTGCCTTCTTGCACATCAAAGGTAGACATGAGCCTCTGTTGGTTTGCAGGTGCCATGTTTAGGAGGTGATTGTAGAGTCGATTTTTTATTGGCTCACTCCTTCTTTTGGCATCTTTGAATTGTTGTTTTATGCTTGCACCTATTCCGTACTGCTGCCCTGAGGAGCTCACTTCTCCCAATGCTGCCCTGTCTTGCTCCTGTTGCAAGGAGCTGGCAAAAGCCTCCATGCTTGGCATTTCCTCCTCTGAGAAGGGATTTAGCCTTTGCCTCTTCTCTACTGTTTCAGTGAGGGGAGTTTCCCTCTCTCTCTTTCTGCTATTGTCCTCCCTTTGAGGGGTCTGGAGGACAGAGGAATCAATCCTAGAGTCTTGCCTCGGAGGTGCCACTGGTGTTGTTTCTTTTTGGGTAGATGTTTGGGCCTCTCCTTTCTGCTTGTCCTGACCCTATTGGTCTACTGGTTGCTGTTCCTGTTGGCCCTCTGGTTGTTGTTGGCCCTATTGGCCTTCTGGTTGTTGTTGGCCCTGTTGGCCTTCTAGTTGCTGTTGGCCCTGTGGTTGTTCCATCACTTTATCCTTTCCCTTGCCCTGCCCTTGATTAGTATTTTGCACTGCCTCTTGTTGTGTTGTGGAGGATGAAGCAGCTGTTCTTGTTTGAGGATTTGGCAGAGAAAGCACTTGAGAAGGACATTCCAAGTCAGACATTTTTAATAAATGCCTTCTAGCTTTTTCAACTAGCTCTTCTTGAGACATAGGCTCTACTAAGATGTTTTTCCTCCACTTCGGTTGGTTAGCATGTCTCAGGATGTGGAACATGCTCTCATGCTCATAGCTAGAGAGCTTGCATCTCTGTCTTCTCAAGGATATAAAGCCGTTGGGGTCATAGGGCTTCCAAAGGAAGCTTTGTTTTAGGCCGAGGCCTTCCAACATCCTATCTGCTTCTTTCCATCCTTCTCTTCTGTTTAGGATGAAGTGGCCTAGCTGGTTTCTAACTTTAAGCTATGCCCTTTTTCCTTTTCCTGCAAAGTGCACCTAGTCGGCATTGCCAAATTGCCTGAAATACTCCAGGGCAAAGAGCCTCATGGGCACAAATCTGGGTAGCTTGTATGGGCGCAGCTCACACCCATATATCCTAATCAAAGTGTGATGTTGATAAAAATACCAATCTCCTATGCTGTAGGCACTGGACAGTTGCAGAATCCTCTGCATTTCATCAGAGAGTCTTGGAGGGGGTGCTGTCAAGAGTAGAGAGAAGGCTGGATGAATGAATAAGTCTATGAACTCAGTATATGTATATGGTGAATATGCACGGACGTGGAAGACTGAGCTCCAGTATACCACTGATCTTGGGTTTCCTGTTGCATCCGTTCTCTTGATTTCAAAAGAGAACTTCTCATGTTGATAATACAAAATGAGATGATAAATATATGAGGTGTACCTGAACACTCTCTCTCTGGGTAAGTGCAGAAATTGCTCATGTATCTTGCCCGAGATATATGTAGCATAGTCATAACAAATGGGGGACTTATCAGGGGAAAACATTGTCATCATTACTAGCACAGTTTCCTCTATGAACTCCATTGAACTGTACCCTAGCACTGAGCTTATCATGTATGCTAGGTTCAGGCCCAGTTGATTTAAATAGCCATCAAAGATGAGAGGGTGCAGCACTGTGTCAGTTTTCTTGATAAATAACTGATTAAGCTTTAGGATCTCTGCCTCTGTAAGTACCTTGGCTCCTTGATTGATTAGGTCCAGCAGGGATAAAGGAACCAATTTCCTTTGAGTTTTGAATTGGACCATCTCCCTGATGGCCTCAGGGGTGGTGTAAAATACAACTGCACCTTGTGGGTTGAGCACAACCCTCTGCACAGGGTCATAACAGGCAGCACACAAGTGGATGAGTTCAGGGAACCGGTTGACCTGAGGCATCTTGAAGATTGGGAGGGAGGAGTCCCAAATTCCTAGGATATCTGTTCCATCTCTGTGCTTAGCCCTGAGCTCATTCAACAAATGAATGTGAAATGTACATCTGGATCGGGCATCCTCCGAGATTTGGTAATCTAGGTCTGCCAAATTTTGCCAGTCTAGCTCTCTCTGTGGAGCATTCAAGGGAGTAACATTAAGGGCTACTGATGCTGAAGGGGTATCCATGTCTGCTCAACGTTTTTGAGCTGATGAGCGTGCTAACTTAGGAAAATGGAATTTGAGAGACACACAGACTAGCAGGCTTGCTTTATAGTAGAATAGGATAGTACAGGGCTTTCTGAGAGTGCTTCTTATGCAGTTTTAACAGACCTCCTTTGACAATTTAGGAGCAGGTTAATGAGTTCACGATTGCGTGAATAGAGAAGGGTTTTCACTAAAATCGAAGTGTAAAATTGCTCTGCCAATGTAATTCGACCTCAAATTGTCCAGGGGAGACAGGATATGCTTGGTTCTGTGGTGAAATTTCAATGTCTGGCCGTGTTCAGGTATGTTTTATAAGTAGCTGTGAAAAAACCAGTTTGCAAGGAAATGGACGGACAAATACCTGTTTAGCCAGTAGCTCGGGACGAAAGAGTAGTTGGGTTGGCGCTCTGAGCTTCTGCGGATGGTCGAAAGTTGGCTGGTAGACTGCTGGTCGTAGTTTGCATGCAGATAGCACAGAAGTCCTTTTCACAAAAAATAACAAAAAACGCGAAAAATCGTAAACATATGGCCTTTTTTCTTTATTGGCGCGTTTTTTGAATGACGTCAGCATGACGTCAGCATGTGGGTCAGGGTTGGATGACGTCAGCAGGACGTCATCGGGTGACGTGGCGGCCTGAGACCGGTCCACGGGAGTGATGAGGTGGCGACCAGGTGGGCGAATGGGGGACGAGGTGGGCGGTTGTGGCAATGACGTGGGCAACAGCAGGGCGGGGACGTGGGAAGGACAGGTGTCGCCATATCGGGCCCCCTCCTGCACGACAAGGAATCTGTCAGAGGGGGCTCTGACGGAGTTTGGCCGCGACACCTGTCCCCGCGTGACACAAGCGTCTGACAGATATCGGAAGGTATCTGTCGGATGTCGGGGGCCCTCCGAAATTCATGGGATCCGTTGATCTGCGGGCGCGTGATCGGACGGTTGTCGGGTAATGAACCTGCACGACAAATAAACTCCATATTTGTTAAGGGTCGGACGTCGGGCCCCTCCGAAATTGGTGCTGACCGTAGATCTGGCAAAGCCGCGATCGGACGATCATCGGGTGGATCAATTGCACGGATGATAGCAGTGAGTGGGCGGGTTAAAAAATCATATTTCTTGGCAAGCGCGCCCGGCGGGACCCTCCGCTTCGTAGATGATTTTCAAAGGTTTTGGATGGTTTTATTTATTGAAATCAAATTTGCCTGCCAACATTTAGAAAACGGTAGAAAACCAAAGATTTTCATGCGAAATTTTTGTACAAAGTATACGAGGGCAAACTATAGGAAAAGGGGGTTCTAATGAAGTTATATAAAAAGGCACAAATTGCATCCCGACTTTAGGATAAGGCGGGGAAGGTACATTTTCATGATATTTCCGCCCTTTAATGGTTTAAGGGGGTCAAAAACGGTTTCTTTAAGGGTTTTTTAGGCAAAAATGGAGACTTGGGTAGAGGGATGGGTTCAGATGGAGAAAAGGGGTTGAACATGGGTTCTTGACCTTAACCAGATGTTAATTCAATTCCCACGGAGTGGAAATTATGGCTATAGTTCCAAGGAGGGGATATTTATACAATGTGTGGGGTTTATACACCATGGTGTTATAATAATAGGGAAAATGAAGTATAGGGAGCTAAATAATAGAGTTACCTATTAACATGGGGGGAAAATATGGATGAGGATGAGTACAACCAAGTTCTCTTGAAAACAACTTAGTGTAAAGAGTAGATCAAAATGAAAAGACTTTTGCACAAGAAATGTGGCTTTTAAAGGCCATAAGAACCATCATAAAGCTTTAAGTTTCTCTTATGTACACAACTTGTAAAGGGGTGTTAGTAAATGAGTGATATACAAATGAAAAAAGGAAGTTAGTCATGCTCCACTGTGTCCCTTTGCTTGTACATGGTTAGCAAATTTGATCTTGGAAGAAACACCACTTCTGCAACCCCATCTACCTACCCAACTAGTTTGCCTGACATTTTTTATTCCTTCTTGGAGGGTGCACTTGGACTTGCAAACCCTTTGTGTGCCTTTTCTTTGGCATTGGATTTTTTGCTTTCATTTCCTATCTAATACTACCCTTATTCCTTCCAAGGCCCCAGATTTAACAGTTGGGAACCTTAGTTTCTCTACCTAGCTACTGATCTGCCAAGATTAAACAGCTTGGACAGATTTCTTTCTCTATTCTACAACATAAATTGAAAACATGGAATGATCCAGATTAGACTGTTGGGTCACCCATCAAAACTCTGTAATATGGAGGCATATACACACCTTGTCTTTTCTTGCAAATATGGAACCTTTGTAGCAGCAAAGTGGAGCATATTTGGCACTTGTATTTGCCAATCATGAGATATGAAACCTATTGGTATAGGTAACCAACACATCCTATAAATTATATAAACTCACATTCTTATCCTATAAACTATTCACCTTAGAGGCATCAGGAGGTGGTTTTGTACGATGTGCATAGTTCATATTATTACTAAACCTTAAAAACCACTTGTAGGCCTTAGGATGATAATGGTGTTTATTCTTAGATGATGACCAAGGCCCCAACAAAAGCCATCCTTGTTGGGGAAATCCCCACATTAACACGCATACAACATCTATAAAACTATGGTTTATAATGACGGCCAATATTTCTCCCCATCACCTAATTGTGCAAAAAGCCCCTACTAACCTAGATGCCATGTCAAACATGGCCTCGATATTAACATATTATTCTACATTATCCATTAGCTCATGGAGATAGAGGGTTCAAGGACAATCACTTGATGGTTGGGGACTATAGTCCATCAAGAGGTCAAATGTTGGGCTAACTATATTAAGGACACCTCAAGGTCAACCAACACTAATGCAATGTATTAGTTGTTGGTACATCGACCTATCAAAATGTCACAATAATGGGTAGTAGACATTAGTAATTAGCACACTAGTCACCAATAAGAAACCTTGATATCGATAGAGTAATGATGTGGTGAGTGAATGTAGACCCGGGGATATTGGCTGTCAATTGTGTGGTAGCTGATTTGACATGCTGACGTCTCATTATGATGTGGCACCAATGTGGGTCTAGATGGCATGGCATACCAATGTGGCAAGTGATATGGCATGTTGACATGGAAATGGAGGGTTGACTTGGCACCGAGGTGATGTCTAGGTGGTAACCATATAGCGACGATGTGGATGTTGGGCTTTTCGATGTTAAGGTATCAGCTGATTAGTATCAATGACACTCTTTAGCCTCTTCTTGAGGGTCCGGTGGCTTGATAGCTCAACCATTGGCCTTTCAAGATATTAGGTATTGAGAAATTAGGACTTCAATCTACAAGCTCATTTGTATGTTAGGTTTCAAGTATTGAGACAGTAAGTATGTATAGAGCATTAAGGAAAATCATGTGTTTTGTGTGAATTTGGGCAAGCTTAGAAGTCGGGTTGAAAACTGCTACAAGTGTCCTTACTTTTCTACAAGAAATAGTCTAATGTGAAGGTGAATATGATAAATGTGATATTGGATGTCAATGATGCTAAGGAGAAGTTGGACAATTGAAAAGTATGCCTATCCAATGCATCAAAAAAACTTGTGGTAGGGTTAATCTAACAAAATGCAAGGTTGTAGTGTTTCTTGTAGTTGCAAAATAAAGTATAGTGTAAGAAACAATGAATAATACACAATGAACAAAAAATTAAAAATAGTGATGAAAATGAACTAAATTCAAAGTAAAAATTCTATATAACTAATGTAACAATGCTACAATTATCATTAACAAATTTTAAGATAATCTGCAAGAAAAAATTGCTCATAAACTATCTAAATAAAGATGCATGAAAGTAACGTTCATAAATATTTTGTAGACATAAACAAATGTGGGAACAAAAATTATACAAGAGGGATATCAACCACCTAGGTTGGGCCTTAACACAAGGAAACTTAAAAACCTTAGAAGAAAGCTAAACTAAGAGCTGAAATCAAATATCAATTTGACTAACAAAAATGTAGTTTGTACATGAAAAAGTTACAAAAAATGCTTGGAATCTAAACCACTCTTATTATTCACATGCTTTCCTATGATTTTCTTCTAATCCTATTATGCTACTCAAGCCTATTGTTTGTACAAGTGGATAGGAGGGAAAATCCTTGAGTGGAGGACTGCTTTCCCTCCAAAAAGCAATAAAAGCCTAGATCTTGTTTCCTGGATCACCATGTAGCAGTAGTAAGGAGGATATACAATCCTTAGGAAGTCGTGTTGGGTTTATTTTGTAGAAGGTAGTAGGCCCCACAAATATCTCTAGATGATTCTCCTTGAAATTTGTTTAGAATCCTTTCAAATATTACACAATAGTCATGTTAGGCACAGAAAGTATGAAAAAATATCTTGGAATCTCCTAAGAACTCATTAAGCTAGGAAATTATTATTAAGTGAACAAATTTAGGTTCAATATAGCCTTTATGTGCCTAGGAGTGGTTAGAAAAACCTTATGGGTGACTCATCACCTGTAATTGAGAAGACAAATTTTGAATTTATCAATTATTATGCAATTTAGTAGTTTTTATACTTAATATTAATTTTAAAATTTAAATATAATCCTAGTGTATTATGTATGGAATAAGAAAATAATATGAAGTGTTAGCAACCAATTTTTCTCATATTTATTTGTAGTCATCATTATATTTTTGACCCTTTTGCATATCTTGGGCCCTTCATGTTGAGCTTGTTGGAGCACGAACATTGGTTCAACACTAGGAATATGGCTCCTCCTTTCGCTCTTAGTGTATTGTTTGGCACTGAGAGTGTTAGATTAGTATTTCCTAACCAACATCCATACTTAGTGTATTGTTTGGTGTTGAGAGCATTAAATTAGTCATTTCTAACCAACATCCATATATTTTTCAAGAATATTTCATTCCCTAGAATTTTTTGGTTTTTTTGTCAAAAATTATATAGTAGAAAAGTTCTCACATCACACATCAAACCAAAAGGATACAAAACAACAAACACACTTCTATATACAAGGTACAATCATAACTCAATCAAAATGATCATGTCAAGGTGTGCCTATTTCGGACACAAGAAAATGATTCTCATACATGAATTCATGGAGGAGTTGAGGTACCATATGGTGTGCCATGATGGGGCCATGCCATACAAATTTTAACTATGATACTCCTAAAGATTGATGATAACAAGGAAAACCTAGAATCATAGTGTTATTAGGAATAACCAGAGGACATAAAAAGTGAGTGGACTTGTGAGCTACTGTGGCTCCATGACAAGGACTATGAAGACAAAAAATGGTGACAAGAAACTCATTGAATGATGGATGTGTACAATTAAGTAGAATGTTCAACATTAGAAACCAAAAATGTTACTTGGTCCAAGGGTGGAAATTCCAAGGATGGTTGAGAAAATCCCCCCTAGTTTAATTCAAGATTTAGTTTACCAATCTCTACTTTTTCCCATTTGGGGAGACTAGACGCATCAAGACATGTAATCTCCCTAGGATTATTAATAGGTGAATCCATGACCTCAGTGATGAATTTTGCGGAAGGAGATTCGTCATCAGGGAGTCATGCTCAGTAGGTAGAGTGAAAGGCCATGTGGTAAAATGATCCTAGTCATATACCAATGGATCTACCCCTCCAATAACAGTCAATAAGGATTTGTGCTACATGATGCAAGACTGTAAATCCTCTAAGGAAGACATGACACATGATGCTTCAACTAAATCTTCAATAATACTATAATGTTGGGAAGCCCAGGCATCGAGATTGTTTGTTGACTTTTGGACTACACTATTAGGTGGGTGATATAGCAGTCCCATAGGTTTATCTGATGTGAGAGATCTAGTGGAAGCGAAAGAGGTGGTCAAGTCCTTAGAAGTAGGACTTGACTCAGGAGGGTCATATTATTTTTCTCTTGTGGTAAAATAAATGTTAGAATGTAACATGAGGACCTACACATTGTTACTGGGACCATATTACCATTTCCTCGCATTACCCCTAGGAGGAGGTGGAGGATATTGTACAACCATTTGTTGTTATGGAAACACTTTTGATGGATTTTACTCATTGTTAACTAGATGTATTATTTCATTGTGACTAAAGTTGAAAAGTGGAAAAATAAAATATTTAATAAATGAGAGTAAATATTATTTCAAGGGTGTTACCAAGTGTATTGCTTAAGGTTTTATAAGTGACAAGTATATATTTCTTGAAGAATAGAGATTGAAAGATAAAAATTGTAGCAATAGGCATCAACATATAACATTAAAAATTTCAAACACTTTTCCATGCTAGATATTCCAAAACCCATAGTAGCAGTCAATAGGAATTAATCACTAAAGGGAAATAAACATTGTCCATACAACATAAGCGAGGAAAATATTTTCTTTGTAGGTGTCATATTGAAGTGGCTTGGGAGCTTAGGCATGGACCATGAAAATTATCTTACACCTCTTTTGGGCCCTTAGGGACTAGTTTTCATCCTTGAAAAATGTTCAAGGGCCTAAGAACCATCCCTTAGATGGTCTCCATGAGCACCACTAGGCCAACTATTCACCTTAGAGGCACTAGGAGGTGGTTTTGTACCATGTGCATAGTCTGTATTATTACTAAGCCTTAAAAACCACTCGTAGGCCCTAGGATGATAATGGTGTTTCTCCTTAGATGACATCCAAGGCCCCAAACAAAGCCATCCTTTTGGGGCAAAATTATCCTCACATTAACACCCATACAACATCTATATACCTATGGTTTATAATGATGGCAACTAGTTCTCCCCAACACCTAATGGTGCAAAAATCCCCAACTAACCTAGATGCCATGTCAAACATGTCCTCGATATTAGCATATCATCCTACATTATCCATTAGCTCATGGAGATAGAGGGTTCAAGGACTCTCACTTGATGGTTGGGGACTATAGTCCATTGAGAGGTCAAATGTCAGGCTAACTGTATTAACGACACCTCAAGGTCAACCAACACTAATGCAATATATTAGTTGTTGGTACATCGACCTATCAAAATTTCACAATATTGGGTAGTTGACATTAGTAAATATGACAACAGCTACCAAAAAGAAACCTTGATATTGGTGATGAGCACCACTAGGCCAACTATTCACCTTAGAGGCACTCGGAGGTGGTTTTGTACCATGTGCATAATTTGTATTATTACTAAGCCTTAAAAACCACTTGTAGGCCCTAGGATGATAATGGTGTTTCTCCTTGGATGATGTCCAAGGCTCCAAACAAATCCCTTCCATCAGGAAAAATTATCCTTACATTAACACCCATATAACATCTATAAACCTATGCTTTATAATGATGGAAAATAGTGCCCCCCATCACCTAATTGTGCAAAAATCCCCAACTAACCTAGATGCAATGTCAAACATGTCCTCAATATTAGCATATCATCCTACATTATCCATTAGCTCATGGAGATAGAGGGTTCAAGGACTCTCACTTGATGGTCGGGGACTATAGACCATCAAGAGGCTAAGTGTCGGGCTAACTGTATTAAGGACACCTCAAGGTCAACCAACACTAATGCAATGTATTAGTTGTTCGTACATTGACCTATCAAAATGTCACAATATTGGGTAGTAGACATTAGTAAGTATGACATTAGCCACCGACAAGAAACCTTGATATCGATAGAGTAATGATGTGGAGAGTGGATGTGGACTTGAGGATACTGCATGTCAATTGTGTGGCAGTTGATTTGACATGCTAATGTCTCATTATGATGTGGCACCAATGTGGGTCTAGATGACATTGCATACCAATGTGGCAAGTGATGTGGCATGTTGACATGGCAATGGAAGGTTGACTTGGAACCAAGGTGATGTCTAGGTGGTAACCATATGGTGATGATGTGGATGTTGTGTTTTTGGATGTTAATATATCATCTAATTAGTATCAATTGCACTCTTGAGCCTCTTCCAAGGGCCCGGTGGCTTGATAGCTTGACCATTGGCCTTTCAAGATATCTGGTATTAAGGCATTAGGGCTTCAATCTAAAAGCTCCTCTGTATGTTAGGTGTAGAGTATCAGGACAATAAGTATGTATAGAGCATTAAGTGTCCTGGGGGGATAGGGGCTTAGTGATCCGGCAGATGGATAAGGTAGATGATGGAAAGGTAACTATGTCAATTGATGACCCATTGTTTGGTTATGTCAAGACCGAGTAAGCAAGTTTCAAACTAATGTGATATTTTCAAGTGGTATATAGTGGATATGATAGTCAAATTAATTGACTAGGTAAGCTAATGTGGAAGTTGATAGGCCATTTCATAATGGTGACATGTGGGTAAAGGCCTCCCACATGCTTGACAAGAAGCAAATAAATATGTATAGGAGAGAATTTACAATATAAACTTAAATAATACCAAAGGTCAAATGAAAAACCTTTTTTTAGACTATCCAAAATGGGAATTTGTAAAGAAGATACTAGGATCCCATCTTATTGTTTGTATCATTGCTAAAATGAACATGGCCTGATTATTCAATATCTCTTGTAATGGAACCAAAGTTATGTATCACATGAATAGTTATAGGTAAGAATTTCCATAAATGATCTTGATTACTATGTCACATATTGAAATCCTTAATTTCACAAATAGTTTCATTATCTATAATAGATCAAATAACTATGACTTTAGACAACACTTTTGATGGATTTTACTCATTGTTAACTAGATTTATTATTTCTTTGTGACTGATGTTGAAAAGTGGAAATACAAAATATTTAATAAATGAGAGTAAATATTATTTCAAGGGTGTTACCAAGCGTATTGCTTGAGGTTTTATATGAGACAAGTATATATTGGTAGAAAAATAGAGATAAGGAATAATTAATAAATTCCTAAATTCCTCATTTGAAATAAAGAAAAAGATATACTTTTAATTTTTTTAATAATTACTAAATTCTTTATTTGAACTAATTCCTTATTTGAAATAAGAAAAAATCTCTACCTTTTTTTTTCTTTTAATAATTACTAAATTCCTTATTTGACATAAATAAAAAGAATAGAAAATTAGATTTTTCACTACATGCATATCGAACTTTTACTTACAAATCCATTCCAAATACCATTTTTTCCATAAATAGAAAGTATACATGATTTTTTAAAATTTCAAAGTTTTCATTGATATGATTTTACAAATTCACAAGCATGATATCTACATGCACGATTTTGTCAGTAAAAATAGACATTTGAAGTAGGTGAAAGTAGTTAGTAAGAGTAAAGTCGCTCATAGTAAACTAGGTGTTAACCCCTCCCCACAATCTGATATCTCATCTGATCTCATCAGTCAGTAGAAGTAGGGTAGTTCTAATCACATAGTTTATCCCACCACAACTGAGCTATTAAACTTACTTCCATGCATGATTTTATCTGATTTTCACAAGAACAAATCTTGAAATTTACAAGCAGCACAAGTTTTTGGTTCAGATTTTTCTCTTTTGGAAGTGAGAGTTCTTGCAAAATAAAGGTATTTTCCTACTTCTGATTGTAATTTGGATTACCTTTGTGCACTTTTTTAAATAGTTTCTGCCATGTCTTTTTAATATACTCTCTTTTTTTGTTAATGAAAAATACTTTTAAACAAAATTTGTCCATCCTGGGCTATAAGTATTTGAAATTTGCTTAGTTGATATAGGTTGGTTTTATCACTTTGTTGATACATTAATTATTTGCTTCAACTGCATTTAGTCCTCAAACAATACAATACATATGCACATAAAAAGTTTGTGATCAGTTGCAAGTCATTTGTCAGGACTCTTTCTTTAGTAGCCAAGCCACTACAAGAACTTGATAATGCTTTTAGTCTAACCCAAGTTTTTGAATTGTTCTTACTCGATTTCAATGGACTGATTTGGCCTTGAATTTATTATTAGTTGGAAAAAAATATTTGGAATTTGAAGCAATCTCTACTCCAGAGTGAGGTGACCATTGTTGGCTTGCATGGTATGGGAAGTCTTGGAAAAACTACCGTGGCGAGCATACTCTACCAACTCTTCACTCTCCTTTATTCAAATTTTTTTGGCAACAAATACCATTCCTGCATTCTGCACGATCTCACAAGAACATACACTATGACACATCATAATCAATAGAAAAGAAAATTAAAAATAATTACAACTTTTGTGATTTTGAATCAATATATAAATACTGCATATATTTTTTAACATCTAGCTCAGCATTGTTTTGCATTTTGTCCCCTTTTGTCATAGGGATTTAGATTCATTCTTTTTCTTCTCCAATGTTTTATTGAATGCAACCATTTTCTTTTGTGAAAGAAAATTCAAAGAGCCATTAAGAACTTATTTCACTCGTTCATATGATTTTATACATGCTTCCCTCAGCTTTATGAATTTCCATTACTGGATGATGGTGATGCTGTGTCCCTTTTCTGCATTTGGGCTTTTGGTCAGAAATCAATTCCAAGCACGGCTAAGGTTGATTCTTTTGTAAGGAGATCTCTAGATCTGAATGCGCCGAATGATGGTGATGCTCTGTCCCTTTTTTGCGTTTGGGATTTTGGACTTAAATCAATTCCAAGAATGGTAAGCAAGTTCTCCACTCAACAAATTCACCTGCGAATTAGGTAGCTAAAACATGAAATCCCTTATCAAATTTGCAACCTCTGAATACATCAATCCGTAAACACATACCGCTGGAAATATTAACACCAAACATGAGATGTGGCGCTCTCAATATGATATTTGACTTCATTGAAAGAAGAAAATTACTTTGCTATAGTACAACACCTAATTATACTAAACATATTAGTGGAAGATACATTTCATATATAAATCCAATGATGTGGCCTAGGTGATTATGTAAAGAGAAACTAACCCAAATATCCTATATTAGTGTGCCCTCATGCATGGATAACATTGCTAAGAATAGTGCACCCCATTGGACAAAGAAATATTTGGATTGAAGAGAAACTGATGTACATCCTCCTTGGGATTTGTCCCTCTTCTATAATAGATCAAGCTCATTATGCAATATACATATTATAATTTACCCTATGTCCCTTTCATATTGTTAGATGCATCACATCCATTGTTGTTGGAAACAACACTAAGAAGCAGGTCTATGAATTATTAGTTGCAAGGTCTATGAACTTGATGGGATTTTATTAGCATCCCCTTTCACTTGACTACCAAAAGGTATTCTTAGTGATGGAAGAGAAAAATACAAAGTATAACCCGCACATTGTGGATACCTTCAAAGCAAGGAATTTGGATGTAGATTTTTTCTGGGAAAGTTCTATGGTAGCATTGTTGTACTAGTCACCACGGATCAAGTTTTTTGTGACTCACTGTCTATGTTTTAGTAAGTTTATTTCACCTACAGAATGAATGATATGAGAATTTTTCTGAGAGACATTATTGAATTCTATTTCATGATTTGTATCCCATAATTGTTATTGGTAAAAATGTATCTTTCCAAGAATAGAAAGCTCGTAGGCCATAAAAGAGTATATCAAAGCAAGGTCAAGGAGTGGCTAGAGAAGATTGATTCATGGAACTCGAAACTATTTACACTAAATTACTGCCCAAGTGATTATGCTCTTCATTTTTTTAGAAAATTCAAAAGGCAAGTTGTGATTACTTGTCTTGTGGAAAATCCTAATTTGGGAGAAAAGTATCACAACAAACTTCGAACCATGGATGCCATGGAGGATTAAAATCTTAAGATTAATAGGTTTTATGAACTGAGATCTGTTATGTGCCATTGACCTTGCATTATGTCAAGATCAATGATGTGCACACAATTTTCACCTCATAATACTTGTTGAATAGCCTCGTTTGCATTAAAATGAGAACTTCACAAATGGTTCGATACCATTATATACTTGGAGTTCTGATACAAGAATTTTGTTCCGTGATTCACTCATGATAAGAGAGTAGATTTCTAAGTATGAACTGATCAAACTTCATGATAAGGCCTGAGTAAAGTATGAAGCCACACGGTGAACTGAACTCCCATATGGTGAGAAAGCTCATAAATATAGGGTAGGATATTGTTTGCCTCTTCATGATTGTCCTCTGAAACAACCTCTGCACACTATAGAAGAAGAGCTAGAAGATGCAATCCTTCTTCTTCCAAACAAGATTTTGTAGTTGGACTATTAATATTCCTTAATGTTCCTGAAGCTTCCTTCCTTGCTACATATGATTCATTGAATCTCTGATCCTGCCTTCTTACTAGAGTTTCTTGCATTTTTATAAATTAATGATGCAATGGAAATGATGACATATTTAGTCTTTGTTCTTTTGTTGAATGTTCCTTCTCCTTATAGTTATTCTCAAAGTTGTGCTTCAATGGAACTTTAGTTTTAGATTGAGTTATTAATCTATTGTTTTTGTCAAATATTTGTGTGTTATGATTTGGAAGATGTTGAAAATAACAACAAGAAATGCTAAAAACAACATTGCTATAAATATCATTTTAGGATATAATCCAATTTTGTTGGGAATAGCAAAAAATAGAAATGCTAAAAATAACATTGCTATAATTAACATTTTGGGATACATTCCAATTTTAATTAGTCCCTAAATGAAAATTAAGAATTAAAATTTGAATTTAGTCTCACTAGCTGTTTGAAAAATAATTAATTAATTCATCTTGAGTTAATTAGTTGGAGAAAATCAAACAGGAAATCTATGTGTATGTTAGGTAAACTTGACTTAGGATAGAGTCAAAGTTGACTAGGCTAAACAGTTTTGGTTTTGGGGCACATGGTATTGTGCACCCATAGTATTTTGCCCATGGTATTATATGTAATGGAGCTTATAAAAACCTAGAAGGACTTCATTGTAATGTAAGACCTGGAGGTGAGCGGTGAAGGCTCACTTGGTCAAATTGGCCAAGGTTTTGGCCAATGCTAATGAGATCTTATTAGGTTGGGTTTTTCCCTGGATTTGGGGTTTTCCTGGATAAAAATTTGTGTTTATGTGTTTATGTGTTTATGGTTGTTGCTGGTTATTTTTATATTTATTCCTCTCTGTAATTATTTATGTTATGCAGTAAATTTCTTAACAGTGAAGACATACAACAATTATTCCTTTAATTGAGGAAGTTATTCCTTAATTAAGGAGATTAGGATGAGTTGTACTTTGAGTTGTAATTATTTAGCTCAGTTAACTGACTTAAGTCCAGTTAGATTAGTTGCAACAATTGGTGGAACTGATTGTGAGTTCAATAAGTTGATGCACACATGCATACGACTAGTGTTCTCTGAATAACTAAATATTCTCTCATAAATAACTCATGCATGTCAGTTGAGACAAAGATCTAGTTGAGATTAAAGGAAGGGACAATGTACTATCAACTAGAGGAACTTTCCTATATAGGAAACTCATCCATGTAGAAGGAATTATCTCCTTTATGATTGTGCAGTTATTTTAGAGGTCAACGTTGTGTGTGAGGTGAGAACCACACAGGTTGTAGCTCGAGGACCTAGTATAAGCTGCAAAAGGAAATAAGAGGCTTGGAGGACTAAAGGAAGGCACAGGTGTTGTGTTTATTTTGTGTATGAGCAGTAGTGAGGGATTGTACTGAGAGTTGGATAGCTTGTGAGTTAAATCTTTGTGTAATATTGAGATATTTCCACTTGTATGATAATACAGATATTGAGGTTTTTAGTTGAGGCTTTCCCCAGAGTATTTTTTTGTGTCATGTGTGATTACTTTCTCATTCTCAGTTATATGTGTTCTATTTGATCTTGCTCAAATTCGATTAAGCTTCTGCAAGTTTGTTTTAGAAGTAGATCTTGTATTTTTCTTTAGTATATTTCATAATCTGTTGATCTATAGTGGGAAATTCTACATGGTATCAAAGCAAAGGTGATCAAAGCAGTGAACAATATATGAAGAAGAAAATTCGAAGTAAAAAAAAAAAAAAAAAATTGGCAACGAGTTTTAAGAGAAAATCTTAAATTTTTTGTGCAAAATTCTTAGAAACAAATAGCAGATCTAGATATCTTGCAGGAAAAGACCCAGATTCAAAAAAAATTGGCTAAATCGGAGTACAGATGAGGGATATATCACTGGTTTAAAATTAGCTCTTTTTCCAGAAAATTTCATGATGGTAGGAAAAATGAAACAGATTGGTGTGCTATCCAAGAACCTGTATGCTCTTGAGGTTCAAGATACATGCAAAGCCTTGAGGAGTAAGGAAAAGGTTAGATACTTGGTGGTTGAGAGGGAGAGTGCATTACCTCTCAACATGCAGCGCCAGAAGAAATCTCAAACAATTGTGGAGGAGCCATAATTGGTGAAGCAACTTCAAGAGGTTGTGGAGTAGCCACAACTAGAGAAACTGAGAGGAGATCGAGTGGAGGCATCCACTCATGTAGAGACCTCTAGTAGGGGGGAATATTGAGCCAAGTGGGTAAAGGTATCACTTGCAACCGTACTTCCAAGTGAGAGGTGGGGCGATGTGAAGTGATAGTCCAAAGAAAGCTGAAATAGGGGCAGGATCCTTGAGGTACCCAACCTTTTTTATTATACCTTGCTACAGAAGCCCTGACGATGAGTAGTAGGACTAGCTGAGTGGGTAGAGATGGATGCAAATGGAGCGACAGAGGGAGCTTCAGCATCAGACAGTGTTTCTAGCCTAACAGGGAGGTCAGTTGGGAGATCATTTACTTATTTATCAGTAACTAAGTTGCAGTGCAACAGTGGGCATGATGATGCAACATGATGAGAGGAGGTGTAGTGCAAATGCAGTGCTGGGAGATAGGACCAATAGTAGCATAGATGCAGCAGGAGGAATCAACGTGATTGATGCAGTTAGAGATCAAAGTGATAGAGGCCATAGCATTGAGATACTCAAGGGCACAAAGGTGTAGAGTTTTTAGTCGACAGAGGCAATAACAGTCAGAGACTTTGATGACAAAGGCATCATTCTGATTCAGGTTGGATATTTTTTTGTTTCTGGAGTTTCTGGAGCAACAACACTTGAGAGAAGTGTTGCATGTAGAACATTCCAAAGGTTTAGATCGAGTTCGAGTTGAATGCCTTTCTTTTTGAAAGGGAGTGTTAAAAATAGCAACAAGAAATGCTTAAAATAGCATTGCTATAAATGACATTTTAGGATATACTCCAACTCTGTTGGAAATAGCAAAAAATAGAAATGCAAAAATAGCATTTCAGGATACATTCCAATTTTAATTAGTCTGGAAATTAAAATTGAGAATTAAAATTTTAATTTAGTCTCACCAGTTGTTTGAAAAATAATTAATTAATTCATCTTGAGATAATTAATTGGAGAAAATCAAACATGAAGTCTTTGTGAAGACATGCAATAGTTATTCCTTTGATTAAGGAAGTTATCCATTAATTAAGGAGATTAGGATGAGTTGTACTTTGAGTTGTAATTAGTTAGCTCAGTTAACTGAGTTAAGTCCAGTTAGATTAGTTCCAACAGTTTGTGGAACTGATTGTGATTTCAGTCAGTTAATGCATGCATGCATGCAACTAGTGTTCTCCAGATAACTGAATATTCTTTCATAAATAACTCATGCATGTCAGTTGAGACAGAGATCCAGTTGAGATTAAAGGAAGAGACATTGTACTATTAGTTGGAGGAATTTTCCTATATAGGAAACTCATCCATGTAGAAGGAATTATCTCCTTTAGGATTGTGCAGTTATTTCAAAGGTCAGTGTTTTGTGTGAGATGAGAATCACATAGGTTGCAGGTTGAGGACCCAACAGAAACTGTTGAAGGAAATAGGAGGCTTGGAGGACTGAAGGAAGGCAGAGGTGTTGTGTCTATTCTGTCTATGAGCAGCAGTTATGGATTGTACTGAGAGCTGGATATGTTATGAGCTAAAGCTTTGTGTAATCTTGAGATATTTCCACTTGTATGATAATACAGATAGTGGGGTTTTTAGCTGAGGCTTTCCCTGAAGTATTCTTCTGTGTCAGGTGTGATTGATTTCTCATTCTCAGTTATATATGTTCTATTTAATCTTGCTCAAAATTGATTGAGCTTCCGCAAGTTTGTTGTAGAAGTAGATCTTGTATTTTGCTTTAGTATATTACATAATCTATTGATCTACAGTGGGAAATTCTATAGAGGAACACTAAATTGTGTGAAGTAGAGAAGTCTAGATTCAACTGCAGAGTTTATAAAAGGTTTACTGCAACATCAAATACTATTATGCAAGTATTTATGAATATGGTTGTTACATTAGGAGAGCTCTTCCTGAGGTGATTTATCATTTCTTCTACCCAAAGATGAGATGCATCCTCATCCATGGTTTGCAATGGTGGTCCAATATTTCTATCACATCCTACTATTTCCTCCTCATTACGCTACATCCCTCAATTTTCCCATCCATGGTGGTACTTGAGATTGATAAGTTTTTACAAAATTAGATTTGTTCTATGCCATTGTAGACCTTGCATTATGTGAATATCAATTATGTGCACACTATTTTCACCTTGGGATACTTGTTGGATTGCCTGATTTCCAGTGAAATGAGAAAACTTTACAAATGGGATGATAACATTACATACTTGGAATGCTAACACACTACTTTGGTCCCGTGATGAGCTGATCGACTGACATGATAAGGCCTCAGCAAAGTATGAAGCTAGATAGTGAACTAAACTCCCATAAGGTGAAGACAGATCGTGAATATAGGGTAGGATATTGTTTGCCTCTTCATGATTGTCCTCTGAAAAAACCATTGCACGGTGTAGAAGAAGAGCTAGAAGATGCAATCCTTCTTCTTTAGAATGAGAAGTTGTAGTTGGACTATTAATATTCCTTAATGTTCTTGAATCTTCCTTCCATGTTAGATCTAATTCATTGAATCTCTAATCCTCCCTTATTACCAGAGTTTCTTTCATTTTGCTAAATCAATGTTGCAAGGGAAATGATGGAATATTTAGTCTTTGTTCTTCTATTGAATGTTCCTTCTCCTTATAGCCATGCTTCAATAGAACTCTAGTTTTAGATTGAGTTATTAATCTATTTTTGTTGTCAAATATTTGTGTGTTATGATTTGGAAGAACACTAAATTGTGTGAAGTAGAGAAGTCTAGATTCAACTAGATTTTATAAAAGCGTTACTGCAATAGTAAATACTACTATCAAGTATTTAAGAATCAAGTAGACTGGTACATTAGGAGAGCTCCTCCTCAAGGGATTTATCATTTCTTCTACCTAGATATGAGATGCATCCTCATCCATGGTTTCTAATGATGGTCCAATATTTCTATCCCATCCTGCTATTGCTTCCTTCTCATTATGTTGCGTCCCTCAATTTTCCCATCCATGGTGGTAATCATAACTTTCTCCATCATCTACACAATAGGTATTATGTAATCATAAAGTATATGAGGATTCAAAGATTAGAGAGTTTGTGTTTAGACTAGAAGAAAAATACAAGTGGGGACTACCGCTATAGCAATATTCAACCAATGATGGTGTAGATCCATGAGATGAAACCATAAATGTTGCAGAAGGTTCAATTGTTTTGCATAGCTTATTAGCATGCTGTAAATTAGCGTTCTACAGTCCTTCAGAATATCAATCCATTCTCCAAACTGGAAACTAGCATGAAATGAACTGAGTTGTAAAGAAGCCCCACAGTGATAGATCCTGCCATTTGTTTCTAGTTTGTCCAAGTTCTAAAATGGTATCTGAGAAAGCTGCCACCATTGGTGAAGTGGCTATGAAATTCCAAAGTCTTGAACATCAATCCAAATTCTCAATAAGAAATTCTAGTTTTTTCAGTCTCAACTCTAGAAATAATCACCCCCACTCAAGCTAATAGCCAAGATTTGACTAGATCCTTCAATCCAACCAACCAATCTGGGCAGGTAAGGTCCTGAAAGGTCAACCAGGTCAAGTAGTAAATTTGTCTTGGGGTTGACCTCTCAGGACCTTACTGGTTGGATTTCCAGGCGTAGGCAAGTCAAATAAGATGGGCACAACTCCTATATTTCTTCCCCTCAAATCTTGAGCTCCTTCAGTTGGGATGAAAACAATTATCATCAAACTCCATGTTTAATGAAATGAGGTCTTATCGCAAAGCCCTCTGGTCAGAAATGAAAATCTTATGAAGCCTAGGACCATCAATTGATTGGCTAATCCACTCAATCAAGAGAATAATAGGACTAATTAGACACTACACAATTATAATTATGTGCCTTATCATCCCTAAATAAGACTCCCTCCCCATTTTTGAGTAGGAAGACCTATAAACTGATATCATAAATAGTGGGCTTTCTGAGCTTGAAGCAACAGGCATCACGAGAACTCAATTTTCAATGTTTGGTGTGGTATTTGATGCTACCCCCTTATCTCTTGTCTTTCTCTTAATACATTGACCATACAATTGATTTAAAAAGGGGTGCCTAGCTTGCTCCTATCGAAACCCTCACCCATATCTTGCTACAAATTCTTCAGGTGTCCAAAGATATGGTGTTTGAGAAGGAAGATTTGATTCACATCCAATATCTTCACATCAATAGATGTAGGATAGCATGGTGGAAATGATTTTCAACATTTGAAGCTTCGTAAATAGATGTCTATTCTATTTTGCGACCATTCTGTTATCAGTGGAATGGGTTCATAAC
>APFE031504891.1:0-11644 GCA_000404065.3 Pinus taeda | reverse complement strand
TTGAATTGTTTAAAATTTAATGTCGAAAATGAACCCATAAAAGAAGAATCACTAGATTGGTTTGAACATAATTATTCTTTGCCTCCTATTCCCAATCCATATGAAATTAGTCCAAGCTTTGTTCAATTCCCTTCTAACGCAAATGACAAATCCGATTCGGATGTGCCAATAAATTGTGATGAAAATGTTTCACAAAGCTTAGAAAATATTTCCGACCAAATATAAGAAGACAATAGTAGTAATTGTGGAGAAAGAGTCGCCTTGAAATCTGAAAGCAACTTTGAGGTAAATTCAGAAAATCAGATTGCAAATCAATAAGCGCAAGCAACAATCAAGGTAAATAATAGCATGCAAATAGCTGTACAAATTTCTGACTCTTTCCATGATGAGAAAATGCCAAGATCACGGTAGCAAAGCAATCTTCTTCAAAGAAAAAATATAAGCACACAAAGGAATGATATGGAATCTGAAATCTACCATGAGCATAATGCACAAGAATTCTCAAATAGAGACATTTTTAAACGCATTATTTCATAATCACATTTTTCCCTTTATGCTGATATTTTTAATGATGGTAATTTTTCCCAACCTCGTATTAATGATATTTCAGAAAATACAGAGGTTGATCTAAATGAATCACCATTATGTTTTGATCAAGATAGAGAAGCAATTATTGATCATTCTTTTTCCATTAACAAACATGAAATTCTTGTCCCTCCTTGTTTTGAAATAGTCGGTGAGATTGAAGGTAAATCAGGAGAATCTGGTGAAGTCATTTATGATAATTACTCTAACATTGAAGATGTTGATTTTTCTTAAGAAAATCATTAGAAACTTCAAATAACATCTGAGAATGAGAGATATTTTAATTTAGAAATTATTCTAACTAATCCTCATTCTAAAGCACCAAATTATCTTCATGATTTCACTACTCAAGAAAATATTCCAATTCATTCTTCATATCATGATCAAGCCTTCTTTCTTGTTCATAATCATAATTCTCTTCCCAATTCACAGGTTGGAATTCCAAATTACTCAAATTCCATAATTCTGGCCAAACCCTCTGAAACAGAAATTATTTTAAAACGATTCCAATTGTGTTGTAACAATAGTTGTATAGATAGTGATTTTAGTCTATTTTCGCTTCCTCGCTTATTTTGTATAAAATCAAATTTATTTTCAGAGTTTTGATACATTATACTGGCATATTGAGCACCTTACTATCAAACATTCAATTGATGTATTGCCTTGTTGGAAAATTGAAGTTTTTCAAAAGCATCAATTTCAATTTCAATTTCAATTTCAATTTCAATCGATGTCAACATTTTATCAAAAGCTTCTATCTTCTCTAAGACAATATCAACAAGAAAATGTATTTTTAGAAATATACTAGCAATCCAATTTAATTACTAATTTTTCATTTCACTTGAAAGATTTCCATCCATTATTCATTGATTCATTTAAAAAGAATATATATTTGGAAACTTTATTTTCATGGAAAATTGTCAATAGCTTAACATTTATACGTAATACTAACAATATATTCCAGGCCTTTGAATCTAAAAATTCATATCCTCAATCTGGCCTGTCATCTCTTCATTTGAACATTTCTCAATCCTTAGCAGAAATCCATCCAGATTTCTATGATCCAATTGGTATTCAATCAGAAAGAAAATTTCATAAGAGGGAGATTTTAAATAAACTCCTCAGAATAGTTGTACATTTTGATTTTAGATTTAATGTTCTTAGTTCAATAATATTTTTATTTTTATTACTAACATTCGAATTGTATATATATGCAGGAATAAAAATGAGAGAATGGTTGCACTGGAAATATGACTATACCTAGTCAGTTTCATGTATATGGTTAGAATAGGAGTAGAATTAATTTAATTAGTTTGTTTATGTAGATAATTTATTTTTAATAGTTCTGTAGATTAAAAATAAAGGAAGCAATTAGCCCTATTCATATCACATACATGTTCAAGAAAATATTTACCTCTCATAAGAAAATTCCTAATTCTTCCTTAAATATTTCTTCCATAATAAAACCAGTTGTGAATGGTTACGTTAGGGAATTACGAAAAAGACACCAATTCTCTTTCAGATTTTGATTTTTTGCTTGTATAAATAGCAAATCTTTTAGAGAATTGATCTTTATTATTAAAAGATACAGTTAAAGACGCTAGCCTAGAAATGATACTAGTTTCAACTTCGTAAAATTTGATGAAAATGACCTTTAGTGAAAATTCATTTTATATCAGTGCAATGAAAGGTATCAATAACAAAACAAAGATTCTCTGTAGAGCAGCTCTTTCCAAAAACTCTACTATTGTCATCCAGAGCTATCTTAAGGAAACAATGACTTCCTCCCTACTTAGGAAATTACAACTTTCAGAGAAACAATCCAAGGATACACTTTATCTTAAAGAGTGAGAGGTCTCATCACGTGCCGGCTCATCATAATCATAGATATTATAACATGATAACTTTGCCAATATTGCATACCACAACAAATCAATGACTCACGATTGTTGTAATCAAAAGGCAATGTGTCTCATCACGAGCGAGCTTGTTCAACAGCGTTACAAATCAAGTGAATCATTGTTTCATAAATTGGCTATCAAGCCAAGACATTGTTCTTTAAGGGTAAAAACGAAAATGAAAGAATTAAGTGTAAATATGGATTCCTCTTTGAAAATTATATATTTCTGTAAGTAGGATACAGGATCATTGCTTGGTAACAGGTAACCCTATCGAGGCTATAAATGCCTACTGGTAGCAGAGGCTCTACCTACGAAAAATGAGCATATTTAAAACTTATTTACAAAGAAGGCTTTGTTTTATCTTTATAAACCAAGTAATGACTGATGTAGATACAAGGACTAGCTTGAGGAAGCAAATAATCAAAGTTGAAAATAGAAGAAACAAAATATCATTGACAGGTTAAAGAATAATCTACTTTATCTTTCTATAATAAAGTTTAACTTTCTGGAAAATTTTTGTTTTGAAAGTTTAGAAAATTCAAAAGAAAGACAGAGATAACTGGTTCTTCCAAGTGAATCACCAATTGTTGTGGCCACCAACAACCCCCCTTCCTATTTAGTGTTATTACTAACACTAATTAAGTGGGAATCCTTAGTCAAAAAATTTTAAAAATGAATTAGTCATTGTATTTCCTTTTTTTAATAAAATTTCCCATCATAAACATAGGAAAATACCTTTGAAAAATCTAAAAAGCTTAAGTTTCATGATGAGGAAAGATAAAATCACTCCTTAAGAAATATCGCATCACCGAAAGGATAACGAGATGCCTTCTTACAAGCCAAACTCTAAGATTGTGAGATTGCGATGCGAGATTACATATTTAAAAAACATATAGCTCGCATCGCAAGCCTTAAATCACTCTTACGCTGGAAAATCACAGAAAATGCTGATATGTGATGGCCATATCGTAAAATCGCACCTCGCAAGAAATTCATTAACATAAAATGGGTAAATACTACGATTATGCGATATTGCGACCATGTGATATTGCGATATCGTGATATGGCAATAGAGCAGTAGTGATCTTACGAAAGAATAATAGAGCGTTATTGGGATATTGTGATCTTGCAATAATGCGATACAACGATCTGTGATATTGCAAAGCAAATTGCAAAATTCCTCCATCGCAAAATCTTTCGGCTCATTATTCAAGAAAGTTTTTTCCCATAAACCGAGACCTGGTTATGCGCTTTAATGCTAATTAATGAGTTAGTTTCGAGTTGTTGATAAAATATGGTTTTGTGTTTATCAAAGAGCCAGTTCACGTAAGGTGGTATATTTTTGCATGTCTTCAGCATTTAAATCTTTCCCGTCACTGTTCCTTATCATTACTCTCACCTCACTTATAAACTGCAAGAATGAAGAACAAAGAAATATACAAAGTAGTATACAAGATACTATGGGAAAGAAAGGCAAGGCTCCGACGTCTGAAGATCAAGAAATCGTGTCCTTGTACACAGACACCACATACAACAGAGACGCAGGTATTACCACTTGGGCAGGCATGTATAATTTAATTGAGGAATAAAATCCCAAGGTGATGGAGGTTACAGCTTCTGCTAGTTCACAGGGGTCTTCTGAAGCATCAGTCGGAGATTTATCGTGTTCATTCTTGCACCAATAGCGGCATGGCCCAAAATTCCCCCCTATACAGACATGGTTAAATGGGTACCGGACAATGCAGACATTAAAACACACAGCTCAAGGCTCAGGGTCAAGGACTTATCGTTTCATTCGCTCAACAAGATTTGAAACTTATGTATCATTTGCCAAAGCCACAGGCAACTTATAACAAACAGTTCATAGAGAAGTTTGTCAAAGAAAATGAAGACCTGGCAGAATGCACTAAAGATTGGTTAAGTTGAGATGCGCCATTGAAAAAGGATAAACAAGGTGTGTATAATACTAGTTCTCTCACTTCCCCATATTGCTTTGCTGCTGCTATGCTCTGTAGAATTTACAGGAGACGAGATATTAACAAATTCCCATCTGAATGGCTATCATTGTTGGATGTCATCGTTAATTATACTATTATGGATTGGTCTAGAATACTGTCAGACAACTTAGCTATTGCCATTGTAAATTACCGGTCTAAAAGAACTGTTTCCCAGAGAATTTATCCCCCATTTTACTTATCGACATATCTAATGGATGCAATTTGCTATGTTTCAAAGTTTCCCGTAATGGGATGGAAATGAACAACTCAAAACCCTTTACCCATTCATGTTTATCACAAAGAATTGTGGGATTCTAAATTCCCTCCATCTTTCTACAAAATTTGTCATGGAGTTATGTTACCCCTGTACAAAATGTTGTACGACAAAGATGCTCCAAGGTGTTTTCCTAAAGCAGAGGTAGATACACTCACAGTCACGAGATGGTTTGGAAAGGAATTGTTTACATATGTTAGGGTATTCGGAAGTGACGTTTCCCCGCACATCTTACCCTTGTATGTTCCTGATAAACTCATGGCACGAGAAATTGCTTATCAAACATGTTCAGAAGGGGGTTTGACTAAGGATTTGAAAGACAAAAATAAGGCTATTTGGCCACAAGTTCCCGTAGCTTGTGAAGCCTTTTCACTATTTTATGTAGGCCATGCATTCAAAGAAGTAAACAACATAACATGTCTACAATTGTTCAAGTTTCAAAGAAGGTCATTCGACCCTTATGACATTGCGAAGAATTTCACTGCCGCAGTCAAAATAAAGGTATTTTCCGAAAAAGAGGATCGTTTTGACGATATGTTCCAACAGAAAAGCACACTTGAAGAAATTCTGCACTCAACTTAAACGCGACTCCCTCTGATAGAGTTTCAGCAGTTCAAAACATACAGGGAAAGAAGGTTAGGCAATATTCCCTTGGAAAAACTATGCTTAAAAGTCGTAAGGGAACCAACTCCAAGTATTAGCCTCAGTGAAATTTCTGGTACAGATAGATCTAAATCCAAGTCCGGAAAAGAAAAATCAGAACATTTGAAGAAATCCGAAAGTGACCATGGTAAAAGTGAAGGGTCAGTAAGGGATAGTGCCCAATCAAAAGAGATTGCCCAGCAACTGGTGTTAACCTCTCCACAGGTAGATCCTCCCCCTCTCATCGGTTAGCCACCATCAGATAGAACCGAGCTAGACAAGGAATGGGAGACCTTCAATGATTTAATCAATCTTGAAGGGAAAAGTAAAAAGACACGAGTAAGTAATGTACAGACAGCAAAAGATATGGTCACAGGAACAATCGACAATGTCTCGAATATGGAACACATTCCTATCACCCCCTCATGTGAACTTATACTTAAGATAGAGGAGATTCCTCCTCTTGATGTATTTTACAGTCCATTACATAAGGCATTTGTAAGAAAACAAAGGAAGAAGAGGAAATTGGAACATGCGATCTCTCATGACGCAGAGCAATTGGATGTCTTATGGCAAGATCCTACTACCGATCCAACTGAAAATCTCACCAAATTAACTCAAATCATAGGAGCTTATGCTTCTGCAACTATTGATAAAGCATCTGAAGTACAACAGTTGCTGAAGGAAAAGCAAGACCTGATACAAGTTTTATAGCAACAGTTGTAACAAGCCAATGCCAACAATGAAGCACAAAAAAATATTGAAAGACTACAACATGAATTCTAGTGGATGCAGATAAGCTACCAAAACAGTTTGGCTCAAAAAGAAAAGAAATTACAGGATATGTAGGAGATGCACAAGGATGATCCCAATCTTACATAATTCATCACAAAATCCATTTCCTTGAATGGCCAACTACTACAGCAACAAGAAGCATTTGGCCAAAGAATGTCACAGTGAAACTCGTATTGTGAAATAACTGATACAATCACTAATCAAGTTGTAGATTTACGACATGACTATGATTTAATTGATAGACGAGTTATTCAATATTTGACATGGAAAGAAACAGAAGAGGGAAGAGGAGCAGGCACACCAATAATAAATAACAATCATAAAAAAATGCTCTTTAACAAATGGGATACACAGATCACGGAAACTGAGCAAGCAGCAGAAGAAGTAGCTACAGTAGCAAACATCCTTATTGATTGCATAAATGAGAATTTGGATAAAGCAAATCTAATCTCAGAAAACCACTCCAGCTTATCTACCAAAGGTACAGCAGCTGCAAGCAGACTGGAAACGGAAGGCTCAAGAAAAGGCAGAATCCATTAAAAGATTAACTGAGTTGAATTGGGACTCTTACTACGCTTATTTAGTGAAACCACATAGCGAGTGTATGACTCTCAAAAACATCACCATTTTTTCCGAAAAGATGGCACTAGCTCTCGCTGATTCCATTTTTACAGCACAGTTAAAGGTTGATGTTAGTCAACCGAATCTTCTCAAGAAAATGCTGAATGCTTGCGATGTTAAAGAGCAGATACATAAATAGTTAGATGTTAGTTTTAGATTTAATTTTAGAAATAGTTTTGCTTTATTTTTTCCTAGAAAAAGTACGGTCATTTAAACCGTATCCTATATTTTTTGTAAATAAGTTATTTTTAGATGTAGTAAGTAGTATTTAAACCCTTCTCATGCATTTAGAAAACGGTCCAGAAACTTATCAAAAACTTGTCTTTAGAACATGCACTTTTGCACCCTTCGAGGAGGTTTTGATGAATGAATGGAACAAGATTTATTGATTTTTGCATTTAATATGTGCTACTGATGTTGCACTTCTGTTCTCTTAGTGGATGTTGGATTAAAAAGGGATAAATCGTTATCGCTTGAAGTTCATGAGTAGAACTAGTTATAAATGGTACTTCTATCTCTTAACTGTTTCTATCTTTTGTGTTCAAGTGATATTCAAGTTAAGTTGTTTATATATTAATGCGTGAATGCTTGAGTTATCATTTGGCACTTTTGTACGGTGATAGCTATTTATTTATGTTTAATGTATTAATAGCTTACTATGCGATATGTTTTTCACAATTGTTTCATCTAACTTTTTATGCGAATTAGTTTATCTATAGTGAATTCTTTTCTTATAACAATTGAATGATTTTTATTACCGATTGTTATTTGAAATCATTTTAGATGGCATAGTAGAAAGATTACATCCCGGTTAGTATAGACTTAGATATTTCTGTTTATTAGAATACAATTTCATGTCATTAGATTAAAGTTAGAATTAGAGAATCTTACTTAGGAACTCTTAGATAAGAAATATCAAATTCTACACACACACATAAATTGGGAAACTGGTCCCATATCCCCAGTTGGACCCACCATACCAAATGGAAAAGGAGCTGCCAACCGAGGTCCGGACCGGGTGGGTATCTCCCTTGTTGTAGACCAGATTTTCGGGGCTTCAAGAGACGCTTCAAGAGACGCCTAATCCTCTATGAGTTAGTGTCGAAGTTGAATATGCAAACGAAGTCCAAGAAACCATGGGATGTGGAACCCAACCATCAAACCATGTACTAAATGTATATCATTTGTTAATAAAAAATCTACTCTCATAATTTATCTTTCATTTTTGTCTTTTTCTATGTGTGTGTTTAACATAAGCTTCAAACTCATCAATTTTAATCACCTCAGATTTTTATGTTTTCTCCATCGGGTTTCGTTTTTTATTGGTAGTTAAATATGGGTGCTCTCTCAACATAACGTGCCCGTTATTTTCCTAAGCTATAATAGACCTAACGTCTCGATGCTAAAACAATTGGATTCTATCACCTCTTTTTTCTGTCAAGTCGAAAACGAGGAAGGCAAACCTTCCTCGCAGTATCAAAATAGCTTATAGATATTAAACACATTTTTTTATATTTTTTTGTTTGCTGAAAAAATATTATGAATAAACATAGAATGTGATCATTGTGTTTGCTAATCCAAAAGGTTAAGAAATATCGTAGTATGATAATTATTTAGAATAAATAATTTTACATTGAATAGGAAATTAACTCGTTGATCCCACTCTATTTTGGTTGTTGGCTAACTCTAAGTTTCATTTCAACATGAAAGCTTATGACTATCTATTTTTATTTTACTATATGTTTTTTTCATTAATCTAAACATATAAAAAAAGTTGATCTAGTCATTTTAATATCTTGACTTCTATTTCAACTATTCTTTAAATGGTTAAGTAATAATTATAACAGTCTGAGTACTATTTTTATTATTCAAAATGATTTTGAATTTTTTTATTATTTTCTGTTTCAATAAAATGTAATAACATTTTTTATACTATCTTGATTATGTACAAGAGTATCTTTTCTGAAAACTAAATCATGTCTATTTCGTGATTAAATGTTCAATAATAATTATTATAAAAAGACTTATAAAAAGACTTTCTCTTAATTATTGGATATGAATGTTAACATTTAGAGTCAATTAATCCAAAACATTGTTTAAAGGTTAATTGTATTGTCTACCTTGCTCTGCCGTGAAGGAAGCCAGAGATTTAGGATGGTCCAAAAAGTACAGAACAAAGAATCTAATAAACAGAAAACCTACATCAGGAAAACCAAAATAGCCACCATATCAAAATGCACTGTAAACAGCTCCACATCCTACGGTCATACTAATGGAAGGAGAAATTGGAGTCCGATTCTCTTCCTTGGTACTCAGGGGTGACTTACTCTTGAACCCACCCCAGAGGTAGTGTTCCCGATAAGTCAGCCAGACATCCATCATGTCCAACCTATTTTGCAACGTGGACGGTGTTGAGGAAGGAAATAGTGTAATTATACCTCATCAATTTCTTTAGGCCTTTGGGCCCCAATGAAGGGGGGATATCTTCAAATATTCATTCCTTCATCCCCTGGTAACATCCTTCATCCCCTAGTGTTACCAGGGAAGCCTGTAAGAGATCTCATGAATCAATTCAGAATCAAAATATTTCTGATGTTCCTGAGTAACCAGCTCTTCTAGCTTCCGGATGTCTCTTCCCATTACAGGGCGTAGCCACTAAGTCTCTTTTTTTTTACATCCATCGAAACTAAACATTTTAAATTTTATCTTCAAAATAAATATTATATTACCTTTTTTTAGTCGAACCATCTAAATTTATTAGTACAACTTTAATATTAACGTTTAGGACATTTGCATTTGAATTTGTCGTGAAGCATAGTGTGAACCATACTGGCATGTATATTACAGCAGCTATAGTACTCTGATTTACTGCTTAGTTTGAATCTAAGGTTATAATCTCGAAATATTGAAATTGGTACAATTAATTTTAGGGTTTTATTTGTACTGGCTGGAGATAGGGATACACTTTTAAGTTAGAATTTAGATTCAATAGATTTTTATGTAATTAAAATATTATTTGTTATTAGTGTGATTTTTTCCAAATATTTTTAATAAATTTTTGGGGTTAATTTATCTATATTCTTTTAGTAATTCATTAAAATCACAAGTTTGATAGCTAATCTCTACAAAATAGAAATACCTTATATATTCTTCAAAATGTTGAATCCATATTTAGAGTCAAAAAACTAATTTAAATAACACGAATCAAAATTTCACCAAAAAAACAACTCGCTTAAAATAAAATTACTTCAAAATTTATATATATGGAAAACAATTCTACTCAAGTTTATTTTGTTTGCCCAACAACAAATTGCATCCTTTCCCCTCACTTATTTGCCATAGTGTCTTTTTTTTTCATGACTCATGGGAAACGGAAGAGGACTTCGTTAGGTAATCAATGGGCTTTTCCCCCCGACCAATAACAAAGTTTGAAGCCTCTAGCCACGTCTCATCTAAAAACTACAAAGAATTTTGCATCTTCGAAGCCTTAAAAGGAAATGTATCATCAAAAAATATTCGAAGCCTTAAAAGGAAATGTATCATCAAAAAATACAAATACAAAGAGAAAATTAAATTTGAGCCATGGAAAATCTCCTATGGAAATGTCTCTGTATATATATATGCGCCCGTGCTGTAATTTTCGTTACGCACGGGATTCGATGCTCTATGCTCTACAATATTGTCAAAGATATGGTTAATGCTTTACTTTTAAGATGTATTTTCTTGTTAGATACTTTTAGGTCAGTACGTTAGCCCATGTTTTGGTCTTGAGATAGAAGGGATTCCCGTGTTAAAAAAGTGCAATGTTGAGACACACTATGTTTATACATGTTTTTCCCTAATGTTACTTTTGGCTAAATTTCGCATTATATCTAAATGAGTAACTAATAAAATTAAAAGAAATAAAATTTATATTAAGTCAGTTATTAATTAATAATTTAAGAGAAATAGCATTGTTGTTATATGAACTTATATTAAGTGCGCAGTAGTAAATTTTGTATTCTTAAGTTAAAAATTAAAAATATTTCTTTAAAATTATAAATAACATATTATTTAAATAAAAAAAATAATATTACATTATAAAACTAGAAATAAAACTATTCTATAAATAAAAAAGATAACTATTACTATAATAAAAATTACAATGTTAATTATAAACAAATTTAAAATAAAATCCTTTTCTTAAATAGAACAAGTAAATATTAATTATAATAAAAATAATAAAAAAAAGCAAGTTTCTACATCTTTTTTATGTGTGAACTAGGAGTACGCGCGCACAACTATGTCATTCTTCTATATAGATTGGACGTTACTTAAAACCCTAGAATTAAGGCATTGAATCCTTCTTAGATTTCCATAATTTTCTTATTATGTTTGATCCCAATGACTTATCTTGATACCATAATTTTTACTTTTAAACACAAACAATATATAATTATGATCATGATTTCGTAAATAGATCAACATCATAAACAAATAAAATTATTTGATTTCAAAAAATTCAAAAAAAAGGTTTACCTTTTAGTGAGAGTAATTAGAGATAAATCTATAATTCATTAAGTTTCTTCATTATTATATAAAATTAACATTGAAATAATTTAATTAAAGTGAATACTGAAATATTTTGTATAAATTATTAATTTAATATTATTATTATTGTTTAAATACCATATATTAATCTGATATTACAAATATATATATAGTTTGAATAAAAACATAACTAAAATATTTTGGCTAGTCACCATATTCTGCAGTTCAATTTTGAAAATTATATTCTACCCCGACCTAGCCTCCAAAATATTTTCAAAACATAAAATCTATTTATTCAT
>APFE031504876.1:249975-367216 GCA_000404065.3 Pinus taeda | reverse complement strand
GAATAAGACAAAGTTTATAGTCTAAATATTATTATGAGCTAATAATATTTGACTGTTCATATTTAGACTGAGCAGTCACTCCGCTATGGTGTCACTCCGCTGTGGTCTAAAAATAGAAGTCCATCTATTTTTCCAACTTGATCAATCATCCATAAACAACAACCTGAAATCCATAGACATGATCCATATGTCTAAAAATAGACATAATCAAAAATAGACTTGCGCCAAAAATAGCCTGCGGGCCCACTTAGTGAAGGCGACTCCTTTCCACTAAGCTCCATCATCTTGTTGCATTCTCAACAAGCATTCTTGTTGCACACTTTTCAACACTCCCTCTCAACAAGAAAGGCTTCCTCTCAAACCCGATCTTGTAACTCTAGAATGTTCTGCATGCAATACATCTGGTCGGTCCACTTGCTCTATCATCAAAGTCTATGACTGCTATTGCCTCTGTCAACTGAAAACTCTGCATCTCTATGCTCTTCAGTATCTGACTGCTCTAGCCTTTGTCACCTTGATCTCTGACTGCATCCGTGCTGCTGCTGGTTCTATCTCCCGGCATTGCATCCGCACTGCACCTCCCAACTGACCTCCTTATTGGGCTAGAAACATACTCTGATGCTGAAGCTCTACCTGCTACTGACAAGTGCTCCCTCTCTGACATCTGCGCTACTGCAACATCTTCATGCATCTCGCACCATTGCACACCTCTCTTTGCCACCTAGCACTGTGCAAAACACTTGTGCCTCTCGCATTGTTGCAGCCTGCTACCTATGTGCTGTCCTGGGATTCCCCGCACTGTTGCTCTCTCTGCCGCTCCATCCGCATCTATCTCTACCCAATCAGTCAGTTCCTGCTACTCCACATCGGGGCTCCCGTAGCAAGGTCTCGTCCAAGAGGTTGGTTACCTCAAGGATCCTGCCCCTCCTCCTTGGGACTATCAATCCATATCGCCCCACCTCCTACCTGGAGGTATGGCTGCATGTGATCCCTCAGCCCACCTGGCTCGAAGTTTCCCGCTATTGGAGGTCTCTGGATGAGTAAATGTCTCTACTCGATCTCCACTCAGCTTCCCCTGTTGTGGCTTCTCCACAACCTCCTGAAGTTGCTGCACCAATCGTGGCTGCTCCACAATTGTCTTAGACTTCTTCTGGCTCTGCATGTTGAGAGGTAATATACCCTCCCTCTCAACCACCAAGTCTCCATCAGTTGCCTTGCTGCTCAAGGCTTTGCATGCATCTTGAACCTTAAAAGCATACAGGTTCTTGACCCATGAACCAATCTGCTTCACTTGTCTAGTGATGATGTGTCTAAGGAAAACCTTTCCGTCACTGAAGACTACATCATAGCCTCTGTCTTCCAG
Organism: Pinus taeda; assembly: GCA_000404065.3. NCBI lineage: Eukaryota > Viridiplantae > Streptophyta > Pinopsida > Pinales > Pinaceae > Pinus > Pinus taeda. Next base: position 365,853 of record APFE031504876.1, on the reverse strand, counting down.
CATCGCGATTGACACCAAGTTTCTCTTCAGTCCTGGTACATACTTGACATCGGTCAAGGTAAGGTGAGCTCCATGCTTCCTCTGAAAAATAACCGTGCCTACACCTGAGACACTATACTTCTCATCATTACCCATCCCTATGAGTATCTGGAGATCTTTCTCCTCCAAAGTACTGAACAAACTTTTGTCACCGGTCATATGGAAAGAAGCTCCACTGTCAAGAAACCAACCACTTCCCATCATGGATGAAACCATGCATGCAAAGAGTGTGAAATCCAACTCAAACTGTGAAGCAAGTGCCTCACCTTTAGATCCTTCCTCGGATCCCTTCTTGGACTTCTTCTTTGGGAAATTAGTAGCATAATGGCCCAACTCATGACAATGAAAGCATCTCACCTTCGACTTGTCAACCTTCTTCCCATCATTGGAAGAATTGGATTCGGAAAGAGAAACCTTACCCTTCCCCTTCTTCGCCTTACTCGCTAAGGCACAGTTCTCCTCATCATGCATAGATGAAGAACTGTCTCTGGTGCACCGTCTAATCTCCTCTTGCACAAGATCCGACCAAAGTATCTCCCATCCTGGCAATTTCTCCCGACCATTGACAGAGTCCTGATAGGAATGCCAACTCTTCAGAAGACCAAGTAGAGCCAAGCTCACCAGTTCCTCATCATCGACAGTCACCCCCACACTTCCCAGCTCATCCCGACATTAAGTGAACTTCGTGAGATACTTGGGCATACTGTCTCCATTCTCACACTTAATGTTTCTGAGTTTATCCTTGAGCGCCAACTTCCTCTAGTCGCTCTTGCTTTGGAATAAGTTTGTCAACGCTTTCCACATCAAGTATGGAGAAGCCTTTCCATGGAGACTGCATACAATGTGATCCTTCACGCCCTCCAACAGAATCCTTCGATACTTTGTTGTCTTCTTTTGCCAAGCATCAATGTGAGCAGCATCAGTAGGCTTTGGGACATCAGCATCTATGAACGCCTTCAGCCCGTTGTCATCTAACACCGCCTCCATCCTGTCCTTCCATGCAATATAGTTTGAGTTTCCCTCAAGGGCATACTCCAATCGCAATCCGTTGAAAGACATTTCAACTATGACACCAAGAAAACACTGCTGCAAATTCGAATTCCACCAGCTCAAAACTCAACCGCTTCTGATCTAAAATTCGTGAGAACAAATTATTTCTTGTACAGAGATCGAATGTATGGGAATTCACTAGATATCTCACCTTCCAAAAGAAGGATGAATCCAGAGGCTACTTGGAAATGTAAACACTTTCTGAATAATAGATCCGATGATCAACTTCGCTTTGATATCTTGTAGAAATCTCTTCTACAAATCAACCAGCTCTGATACCATGTAGAAATTTTGAATAATATGACACTTGTTCACAGATATTATCCTGATTATACACTATTTGCGAAATCATGCATAATACATAACCTCCTCTACGTTGATCATCAATTTAGCAGTATTAAGAAACAATCGCATGTGCACATTGAAGCATCAATCACACATATCAACACAGTATGTACTGGGGAAAGCATACAGCTGAAAACCCCTCAACTATCTGTATATCATATTGATTGAGAACATGTAACAATACATAGTACAATACTCCTCGCAAGTACTCAATACTATCTCCACCTGCTACACACAAACTAGCTCAGATCTGAATCAATCACAGGTTCAAATCTCCTCCGCTGCTTGCCTGCCTCCACTGCGCAATACCTGTTGAGAATAGATTGAAGAATCAGCTCCAAATTCGTATTCCCTTTGCCTATACCACTTAATCCTCTTTGGCAATACTCAATCCATTGATTGTGCAAATCTCATGCACAACTATAGTCACAACTAATAGCTGTCTTGCCCTTTCACTCACCTCTAAAACTTGTCTCCACTGAACTGTCCATGCACTGAGTTAACTGATGTATTCTTTAGTTGATTTATGAGTTAATAATTAGTGAATTAATTAATAATTAATTCACACCACTCATCACTAGTGTATTTGTCAGTTAGACTAAATACAACTATTTCAACTAAGTCAAACTGAACACAACTCCATCAACTCCTCAATCAACTCCACCAAACTCAATCACTTGAGTTCTAACTGAAGTCCATCATGCAATAGCTCAACTAACCCATAGGAAAATCCCAATAGGAATGAACTCTATATTAGAAATAATATTTAAAGTACGATTACTTGTGATATAATGGATGTGTAATGCCATTTGTATATTTCATGGAAAAGTGGTTAGAGGACCTCAGAGAGTCTTAGTCCCACAGGTTGTATCTGCACCAATATTTGGGAAATAATCTTTAATATGTAAGAAAAGACAAATTATCCAAGTTAGGAAACGTGTTATGGGATCAAAGGCTTATGTAGATCTTAATCCTAATGCAAGAATTCCAACAGTGAATACTTAGAAGGAGGAATCTTCACAGAACATATGATATAAAGTGCTATAAATTTCATCGAAGAACTTGTAAACTAACAAAAATATGTTGAATAGTTTATTGGGTTTTTATACGCTTGGAAAACTAATGTAAATTTTATCACCCATGAGGATAGTTATGTCATTGAGCAGTTAGAATATAACCTTATGTGGTGTTAAAAGGCTTGTAGCTCTTCTTGTAATTGTAGAAAATTTGTGTCATGTAGCCCCACTCGGTTTCAATTTGTTTTGCACGTCAACTTTAATGCCTTAACCCCGTTGTTCATTATTGAGATTTAAACTTGAATATAAATGCAATTAAAACACTAGAAGCTACCACTAATTTTTAACAAATTAGTTGATAAATTTCACAAGCATGAACAAAATTTAGACATTGATATTTGATCAATCAGACCCTGGAAAGCCACCGAAGGGAAAACTAGTAGGAAGAGTATTTTTATTTGTTTTTTCTCAGAGAAATTTACAACATTAATTACACAACAAGGGTAATTATCTCCCTGCTAGAAATTTGGGCTAGATCCTTGAAAAACATGTTGTTGTTTAGAAATTCATGCCACAATATAGCACCTCTGCACTTGAAATTCATGCCACTATCTAGACTTCTTTGCCTTGAAATTTGTGCCACAGTTCAACACTCTTGGCCCTTGAAATTGGTGCCAACAATGAAACTTTATTCCCTCAAAATTCATGCCTCAGTCTGACAATTTTCTCCTCGAAATTCATGTTGTTAGACCAACAACAAATGTGGCCTGAATCCCCCAAAATTCACGTTGTGTTTGCCTCGAAAAATGCGTTGGAGCAGAATGTTGCACCTCCTGCACCTTCTCAATTTGCATGCCACACTTTCAGCCTAAAAATTCAGGTTGTTGTATGATCTCTCCTTGCTACAAATGCATGCTATATCAACCTTCTCCTTCAACTTCTCCTCTCCTCCTATCCTCTTCTCCAAATCTACATATGAAGAATATATCAACCTCCATTTTTCTTTTCCCCCCTTTTAGCCTCCATAAGGATGAGAAGACCTATCCCTAATATCAAGGGCTGAGATTAGATCTCAACTTCTCTTGATCAAGGGTGGAGATCTAATCTCACATTGACCCCCCCTTCATTAATGACCCCCTCTTCACTTTAATAACTTGTTGTACCATTTACTTTTTGCCTCATAAAGTCATTTTAAGAATATAAAGTCACTTTAATATTATAAAAGTACAATATACTTTTAGACCTCATAAGTGACTAAAAGGTCACATGACTTTAATGATCTCATAAAGTCACACTAAAAAGGTGGTTCACTTATTTTCCTAGGCTTAGGAAAAAATCACTAGGAAACACCTTCTTGGTACCCCTTTAAACACTCCCTCTTACCTATGAAGGTGTTTCTCACACTCTGATATTATCCTTGAAGTAGACATACTTTCCCCTTGGAAAGGCCTTGGTGAGAATTTTTGCAACATGTTCATTTGTGGATATGTACTCTAGCTTCATTGCACCTTTTTGAACACAATCTCGGATGAAGTGGTATTTGATCTCAATATGCTTTGACCTGTCATGAAATACTGGATTCTCTGTGAGTTTAATACAAATCTAATTATCACAACAAATCGTAGTTGATCTCAATTTCTGACCAAATAAGACACGCAACCTCTTGTGAAGCCAAATGGCCTCACAACTTATTTGAATAGCTACAATGTACTCAACCTCCATGGAATTCAATGCCACTGATCTATGTTTCCTGCTGAACCATGACACCACTATCAAACCCAACATGAAAAAACATCCATATGTACTCTTCATGTCAATAGCACTATCTGCCCAATCTGATTTTGTACAACTTATCAACCTGACTCCATCCCTCTCGACATAGTCCGTTCCATAATCCATTGTGCCTTGTAGGTAGCTTAAATCATGTTTCGTAGCCAACCAATGCACCCTTATGGGTTCCATCAGAAACTGACTCAACATGTTGACTGTGAAACATATATCTGGTCTAGTGTTGACTAGATACATCAATGGCCCAATCAACTGATGATATAAAGTGGAGTCTACCAACTTCAAATTAGTAGCATGCAACTTCTTTCAGTTAATAATCATTGGTGTGGTCATAGGCCTGTAGTCCTCCATACAAAATCTCCTCAATATGTTCCCTGCATACTTGCCCTGGCCCAAGAAGATATGCCCATCCTCTTGCCAAACCTCCAAACTCAAAAAATAGTGCATCCATCCTATATCAGTCATCTCAAACTCTAAAATCAAGATCTCTCTTGTAGTGCTCAATGATTCTCTCCTCTCCTATAATGAATAAATCATCAAAAAACAATACAAGAATGAGTGAATCCTCACCAACCACAATGTAATATAGATTTGGATCCACATCACTCTTCTTGAAACCCATGTGTTGCAAGTAGGAGCCAATCCTCGAGTACCATGCTCTCAGTTCCTACTTCAGACCATATAAGGCTTTCTTAAGCCTGTATGCATGAGACTCTCTCCCTTGCACCTCAAATCCCTATGGTTGCTCAATATAAACCTCATCCTATATGACTACATTGAGAAAGACGATCTTCACATCCATTTGGTGGATCCTCCAACCCATCTATGCTGCAATGGAGATCACTGCCCTAATCAAGGTGTACCAAGTCATTGGTGTGAAGGTGTCCTTGTAATCAACTCCCTCTACTTCTGAGAACCCCCATGCCACAAATCGAGCTTTTAACTTCTCCATTCTATGATCCATGAGATATTTGATCTATTAAAGCCACTTGGAAGTCACCACTGACTTCCCCTTAGGTCTCGACACTATCTCCCAAAAATCATTCTTCATGATGGAAGCATACTCTTCCACCATGGCATCCCTTTAGATTTTCTAGAATCCCAACCTCTTCATAGCTAGATGGCTTGGTCTCTAGTATACTATCCACATAACCACCAAACAACTCTAATGGTATGCTCTCCCTAATTGACCACTTGGGTCTTCCCACTCACCTTTGTGCTTCCTTCAAGGTCTCGTTAAGCCATATTGGCTACCTATTCCCTGAAGTATCCTCTTGTACTGGTGTGGGAACATCCTCTCTTGGAGTCTGTGATCTTGATAAGGATGCCCCTGTGGCTTACAATGAATTTGTACTCTAGGAAATTGTGCCCTGTGATCCTCAAATATGTGAACCTGTTACCCCAAAAGTCGGTAATTCTCCTAACCCTTATGAAACTGAACATCTAGAAACCTGTAGTGTACTCCCATGCTAAGGAGCCTACTTCTTTACATGATCATCCTTTTGTGACCTCCTCAAGGCCCTATCCTCCTCAAACATCACATCCTGCTAGAGGACAACTTTCCTTTTGGCAAGAAGATATATGTGATAGGCCTTGGAGGTCTCGATATAACCCACAAAGATTTCCTTCCTTGTGGCAGGTTCCATATTTGTCCTCTTCTCCTCAGGGACATGTGAATAAGTAAGGCACCAAAAAATCCTAAAGTTCCTAATATTAGGCTTCTTCCTAGAAAAATCCTCCTTAAGAGTCTTACTCCCCGACATTCTGTGTTGACTCCTTTTTTGAAAATATACTACAGTGTTACAAGCCTCAATCCATAAAAATAAAGGTAGCCTCTAATAATGTAACATGGCTCTCGCTACCCCTAATATGGCCTTATTCTTGCTCTTTTCCACCCCTTTATGTTGGGGGTTATATGGCACTGCAAACTCTCTCCTGATGCCCACTTTCACACAAAATTCCTTCATCTCATTGGAGGTACACTCCCCCCCATTATCTTTCCTCAAGACCTTGATTTTCTTCCATGTTTGGTTCTCCACAAGAGCCTTAAACTCTAGGAACCTCATGAAGAATTGATCCTTGGTCTTCATGAAGAAAACATGTCTTCTTGGAGTAGTCATTAGTGAAAATGACATAATAATAAAATTCACTCAAGGAGACGAAAGACATAGGCCCACATACATTAGAGTGAATCAAATCAAGAATACCTGCTACGTTGTTGTCGCTACTCGGGAAAGGAGTATTGGTGAACTTTCCCAAAGCACATCCCTTGGACACATCATGATTCTCAATACTGAAATTTGGTAAACTTGTAACTATCTCCCTCAATACCCTGAATGCTCCATGGCGCAAGTGGTTCATCATCTTGTGCCATAACTCACACAAATCACTGTTGTTGGTTGTCGACACTAAGGCCGAAACATGAACCTATAGAGTCTCCCATGGTGGACTCCAATCACTATAGCAAAAGTGATACTAGATCCCCTCGGATAAATGAGTACTTGTCCATCTCAAAACACCGCCATATATCCCATGTCCTTAATACTGGAAACTGAAATCATTTTATTCTTCATCCCTAGAACATATAGGACCTTCATCACTTTCAAAGGAGGTTGTGACTCCCTCTGAAAGGATATAGTCCTTACACCTACTGCTCTGACAATTAAATCATCTCCAAGCACCATCTCCAAATCTATACCAGTCTATGTAAGACATGTAAAGTTCTCTCTTACTCTTGTCATATGGTGAGAAGCTCCACTTTCCACATACAAAACACTAGGAGATGTAACACTAGTGGCAAGAATCACCACTAATGAAAACTTTGTGCCAAATATGGTGGCAAACTCATCCACTTCGGCTAATGTTGCAACACCCCTTCTTATTCCCCTTCTTATAAGAATATCGAAAGACATAGTGACCAATATTTTGACAAGAAAAACATCTCACTTTTCTCATGTACTTATCTTGTACTTCGTTTCCCCTTCTACTGCTTGGTCCCACTAGCAGAGCCCTTCCTGGGTTTCTTCTTTCCCTTGACTGCGAGGGAAACATTCTCCTCCTCATCAGCACCACCATGATGGCTGCTACTCTTGTCACTCCTCCTGGATGAAATCATCCACATCCTCCTGCAATCTAGAAGATGCTCTCTATCCACAATGTCATCAATAAATCCATCCCAATTGTTGGGAAAACCACTCAAAGTTGTTATGACCAACTAGTCATCTAGGATAGCCTCTCCCACTACAACCAACTCATCTCACCTATGTGATATTGGTAAGGCATGAGGTCGTTGTGTCCGTCTTGGTCATCTTGGTGTTCCTTATATTCTCACATAACACCATATTGCTATTCTCATTGGTGCTATGGTAAAGTTTTATCAAGGAATCCCACATTTCATAGGAAAACTTCTTCCCTGATACATGAGGTATAAGGTGGTCTTTAATTGCATCAAAATGGATCCTCTTAGCCTTGAAATTGTGTCTTTTAAATTATTCCAACTGAAAAATATCAATAGTTGGTTGTATTGCACTCTCGACAAAATCCGACAACTCAAACCCTCAAGCTACAAAACCATCCTCTCCTTCCATGGGCCAAAATTTTCTACCCAACTCAATCTATACCCCATGAGAGAAATTTTGAGGTAAAAAATGAGCCTCCAAACAAAAATGTACAACAAAAATAAAATTAATAAGAACCAATAGGATTCAATATGATGATGTCAACCATCGGGGATGATTCACCATTTTTGGAGTAAAAAAGTAAAAAGATTAAAAAAAAACTACTTTATTAACTTGCATTTTCAACTTATCTCCCTACGGTTTTACTCAAATTTTGAGCAGGAGCACTCGTTGGATGCATAATTCAATTTCTCATCCAATGAGTACCTATGTTGCATACTTTTAATGGATCCTACTACATGAAAAATGTGAAATACATGAAAAAACATGATCACAATAGCATTTTTTTCATGTATTTCACATTTTTCGTGCAGTAGGGTCCATCAAAAGTATGCAACATGGGTACTTCTTGGATGCAAAATTAAATTCTACATCCAATGAGTGCTCCTGCTCGAAATTTAAGTAAAATCGTAGGGAGATAAGTTAAAAATACAAGTTGAAAAAATAGTTTTTTTCTTTTTTTCCCTCCAAAACTTGATGAGGTAATCTAATCTCATTTTATTGTTTCTACTATTATTTTATAATATCCCTTAGGAGTCCCATTTTAGACCTCAAAATTTCTCTAATGCACCCTTAAACTAGGAGCCATCTGACCCTCTCAGCCAATGCAACTTCTCAATGCTGAAAATGAACAATCACTCTCCTACTCAACCGCAAATCTCTGGGTATATAGGTTGTTTTCTACTTAATGGTCACACTTTATCAGTTGTAGATTCACTTAGTGCTCTAATACCATGTAGAAAATGTGCGTCATGTAGCCCCACCCGATTTCAATTTGTTTTGCACGTCACGTTTAATGCCCAAACCCTATTGTTTGTTGCTGGTATTTGAACTTGAATATAAATGCAATTAAAACACTAGAAGCTAACACTATTTCAAAAATCAGTTGATAAATTTCACAAGCATGAACAAAATTTAGACGTTGATATTTGGTCAATCAAACCCTGGAAAAACCTTGAAGGTAAACCAATAGGAAGAGGATTTTTATTTTCTTTTTCTAGGAGAAATTTACAACATTAATTGCACAACTAGGGTACTTATCTCCCTCTTAGAAATTTGGGCCAACTCCTTGAAAAGCATGCTATTGTCTAGAAATTTGTGCCACAATCCAACACCTCTACCAATGAAATATGTGCCACTGTCCAAACTTCTCTACCTCAAATAATGTGCCACAATTAAGCACTTACGGACCTTGAAATTGGTGCCAACAGTAACACTTTTTGCCCTCGAAATTCGTGCCTTATTTTAACAATTTCCTCATCGAAATTTCCGTTATAAAACCAACAATATATGCAGCTAGATTCCCTGGAAATTCACGTTGAGGCTACCTCAAAAAATGCACTGGATCAACTTTTTGTACCTCATGTACCTTATGGATTTACATGCTAGACTTTCAGCCTATAAATTTGGATTGTTGTATGGTCTCTCCTTGCCGCAAATGCATGTTATCTCAGCCTTCTCCTTTAGCTTCTTCTCTCCTCCTCTCCTCTTCTCCAAATCTACACATGAAGAATAATATCAACCTCCATTTTCCTTTTCCCCCCTTTTTAGTCCTCGTAAATATGAAAAGAGTCCCCATCCCTAAGATCAAGGGCTGAGATTAGATCGCAACTTCTCTTGATCAAGGGTTGAGATCTAATCTCACAATAGCCTCCTCTTTGATTTGCATGGTAGCCAAAAGAAAATTTCCCCCTTAGTGAAGGAAGAAATTATCAACATCAATACCAATGAGTGGCCATGAATAATAGTGGCTCAACCTTGGAATACACTTATATAGTGTAATTTTACATTCATTGGACTCCTTTTACTCATGAAAAACACTTGTGTTTATAAGATTTCTTTGGAGAATGAATACATGGGAAGTGAGATGTTTCCCAAGCTATGCCATATAATTGCCTTGGGCCTATCATGGACATTCATCAAAACTACGACAATGTTCACACCCTTCCATCTCGTCCATGGCATAGAAATAGTTTTTCCCATCAAATATTAAATCCATACTCTCTAGTGGACTATCGAACTCCTTGCTAACAAATTATCCTAGTTTTATGTGCCCAACCTTATTTATAGTGCTAGACCTAAATTTCTTTTGGCCATAATAATAGTTTAAGAACTCTATTTGCATGTTTCCACCATTAGATTAATTTTTTTCGGGCTTTTTTCGTGCCATGGGCTATATTTCTAGTGTACAGGTACTTAGAGAGATTTTCCAACCATATTCATGTCATTAGTATGAGAAATCACAAACCTCATTTTTTGAATCGTTTACATTATTGCATAAGTTTTCATGAGAATTTCCACACCATGGTATTTGTTTCATGTGTATAGAGGTTTCATTTACAATCCATTTGGAATCGATTTCAACTATGGTCCATTATCATTCCTTTTAAGGAGACTTCTTCAAACTTGGATCTAGGCATCATATCAACTTTGCCTATGTTGTATTTTCCATGTTTGGTTCCCCCTAAATCATCTCCCCACTTCCTATGTTGCATTTTTCTTGTTTGATTCCCCCTATATATGATTTTAGGCTTCACCTTTACATTAACAAGAACATCACTTCTTCACGTTGCATAAGATTTTGTTAGTTGGTAGTACTCACCCTTCACAAGTTTTGTTGGTTTAGTATCCCATTGCATGTGGTACCCATGTTTCCTTTTTCCCTTTTGGATTGGAACCTTGTATAGTCTATCATGTCACGGAGAAAGCCTCATAATTTCTTCTTATCATTTTGTTGACTTATTCACCTAGAAATCCCAAGTTCTTCACATTTTGTATGGTTTATTGAGTTAATGCTTCATTGCATTTCACAGGCCTCCAATATTATTGATGACCTATATACCATCTACATTTTATTCCTCCATTCATTTATCCCCTCAAACGAGACCCACCCCTAATTATTACCATCCATCTATATTATTATAATATATTCAAATTATTTTATTCATTGTAAAAGCAAAATACAAAAAACATCTACAAAACAACAACAAATAAAAATTAGGGAAGCATCAATTCATAGAATTTACTCTCATTGTTTTGGTAGTAATGCTTGAATTGTTGTCAAGAGCATTGGTATTGAGTCATCCATGTTTGTTCTTGTTTACATAATATATCGGTCTGTTGCATCTCACTCCTATAACCCATGAGCCTCCTCACAAGAATTGGAAAGCATTGCACCTAACATTTATTTTTAACCTGTCATCCCACTCCATGAGTCTCCTTGTCATCTAAATTTGTTCTCATGTGCATGGCATCTTTCCCACCTTCTGTGTTCTTCACCTTTAAAGTCGTTAAACTCATCTAGTTGTGATATATCAATGTGGTTCAAGGTTGCTACCTAATTCGACAACCATTGTGCTTTGTACAAAGGAATCCTTGTGTCTCCTTCTTATTGGCTAGCTCATTTGCCATGCTGAAATGTTAGATAGGTACTTCTGTTATTTCATGATTTGCACCTCATGTTGGTCTCATGGGATTTCACCTTCCATGTCTCTAGCAAATTGTCCCCTATCAACATCAATTCGTTTTATTCTAGGGGTTGGTTTAAGGGCTTTAGGTACCTTGGTGTCAATTCACATCAAAGATGGGAGGCCTCAATTCAGGTAGAAATTCATCATTGTGCTATGACCTAATCATTTCTCACATGCTCGACTACAGTGATTCTTGCATTGTTAATTCCAATTTTTTGACTCTAGTAAAAAATTATTCAAGCATGATTGGCTTAGCTCAATGTTATTTTGGATTCCTCAAGTAGGAGTGATTCTCTTATGACTCATTAAATGTTTTAGCCAGTATGAATTATAGATTACAATGTTCCAAAAATAGTTGAATACCATTCAGATGTAGAGCTATTTTAACAAAGTTACCAACTTAACAAGAATTGTGACCTCGAGGCAAGAACTCTAGCTTTCAAAACCCATATTTTTGTGTAAAAAAAATGAAAATACACCCCAAGATACAAAAGTGGTAATGCAATATCACCATTTTTTTTCATTTCAAGGCTAAAATTCCAACATTTTTCAATCATGGCATTAAAACCCAAATATCACGACTTTGAAAGGCATAAAAAAAAGGCTGAAATGCAAAAGTGGCAATGCAACATCACCCATTTTTAGGGTTTAAATTCCACGTTTTTCAACTATGGCATTAAAAACAAACTATCATGAGTACAAAACCTTAAAATTCAGCACCTAAACCAAAGAGTGTTTCTACTAAGAGCAATTTATTTTGAAATTTTATCATAAGACAACTTGACCTCATTTTCAATAGATCATTAACACTGTAACATTTTTTTTACTATGGTATATGACATCATCATTAGTGTAAATAAAATCACAAAAAATACCTTTAATTAAAAAATAATAATAATTAAAAAACGGAATTTTTTGTTTAAAAAAACACCAACAACCAATTAAATAATTTTTAAAAATATATCTTTAAAAAAACCAATAAAACTTATTAAAAAACTAAATTAAGAAGCTAAAACAAATTTAAATAAAATGGGAAAAAAAAAATATAAATAAAAAAAAAATATTCAATTTAAAAACAAATAAAGTTGAAAAATAAAAATATACAATTTAAAAAATAAAAACCAAAATAATTTATTAGAAAACCACAAACATAAAAAATTTAAAATTTAAAAACAACAAAAGACCAAGGATGAAATTTGATTAGCAAATTGTGTTCGTCATTAGGGTGATTTGCCCGTCAAATACAGATAAAATTTACAAAACCGTCAAGATTCTTTGTTGAAACTATGAAAATGACTGGAGAGGTGTGAAAACCATCAAATTTGAAGAGTCGGTCTGTTTTGAAATTCCAACCCTGCTCTAACTTGAATTCCAACCCTGCCCCTAACTCACACTCCATCGCTGCTTATATTTAATTTTTTTAATTATATATATATATATATTTTTTTGACTTTTTCTAAATTATTTTATTTGGAAAGTTTATTTATTTATTTTTAGTTTGATATTTCATGTTTTTAAAATTATATATATATAGTTTTTTAAGTTGTGAGATCACTGCATTTTTAACCTTTGGCTTGAGAAACTGTGATCCAAGGGCATCTAAATCGTCAAAATCATCGGTGAATCGCACCCATCATGGGCCACACCAACCCTTAACATCACTGGATTTTTGCCCCCGAAATTTCAAACCAACAACATTCACATCACACAATGCCTTAACAATACATCCATCACCGTCTATTCTACCCCATGTGGGCAAGTTTTATATTATTTTGAAATTTACTTTGTTTTTTTTTTTTTAATAAAAAACATCCTCTTAATTTTATTTTTCCCTTTAATTTTTAAGATGAAAAAGTGTGTTTGAGTTTCCCCCCTAAAAAATATTTATTTACAGTTTTCCCTCAATTTAAAAATTTCAAAAGTAAATTATTAAGAAAATAATAAATTAATACTAAAAAATATCATATGATATTTAACAGTTGATTTTATGTTTTTTAATTTGAAAGGGCCTTTATAACTTTAACCCGAAAATAAAATAAAAATCAAACAAATTTGAAAAGACAAAAAGAAAAAATGGTAGAAAAAATTTAGGTGTTGATTTTTTTAGTGTTTTTGGTAGTCATGATATTTGGTCTTTAATATCATTGTTGAAAAATGTTGGAATTTTAATCATAAAAAAAGGGTAATGTTGCAACACCACTTTTACATGTTAGAGTGTTTTTTTATGTGTTTCGTAACTATGATATTTGGTTTTTAATGTCATGGCTGAAAAGTATGTGAATTTTAACTTTAAAATGAGAAAAGAGTGATGTTGCATCACCACTTTTGAAAATGAACATAAAAATCAATATTAAATGTGACCTTTTAAAAACGAGAACTCGATCAAGTTCTAGTTAAATTGGTGACTTTATTTTTTCCAACACCAAGGCTCTCATGAAAACATACCCTTAAGTAACTCCCTATATATTCAACCCCACGCTCTTATATTACAATTCTTGATCCCACTGAGCACCATTTTTCCATCACATGTCAATGAAATCTCTTCCTCAATAATTGAGGATATCTTCATACATGTGGAAAGTTTTGTACTATTCAACTCTACTTACAAATGGAAGCAACATTCATTTTCCAAATGTATTTAAATCTAGTCTCTATCGCCATGATCTCACCATGTACTTCAATAATTTTACTAATATGAAATGCATATCTCATTTATATAAATGTATTTCTATTTCGAATCATCTTCTTATTTGTTTAGTAGGTGATATGTACATTTCTTCTTGCACAATGCTCCCTCCTTCACGATCTCTCTCTCATCTCCTAGTTTTCCAACACTTGCTTTAAGAAAACATGATGTCTTTTCACAATATGAAATGTTCATAATCTCACACATCAAGGGGGTGATTGTTATTACCCTAATTTCACTACTCTTCAACATTTAACCGAACATCATTGAAAGAGTAAAAAAAAAAATAGTTGCAACTCATATATTATATGGTTTTACAAAGCATTTATGGGCTCCCATGTATCATTTCCATGAGTTGAATGGAACATTCATCTGATGCTTGCAGAACTCACAGGGAACAAGCTTTGTAACCTACGCAGCCATGTCTAAATAAAACGAGTGGTCCCAATAGCCCATAAATGCTTAGGGAAAAGCCTAGACAATGGGTGATGAGAGTGTTGAGCATATAGAATCTCCCATCACCTCTCACCCATAATAATGCATCAAAACTATCATGCATTTAAATGATGGATGGATAGAGCAATGGTTCTCAAGGTATAAATCCAAGGTTTGGATGGAGCAATGACATAGGGAAAAACTTAATAGACTTATATTGTTGAATCAAATTACTAACAAATTAAGAGGCCATGTTGTTTCCGGTAATTTGCTTCTAAAATGGTAAATTATGCATTCAATTCATGTTTACTTTGCTAATTTGATTATGCTTAGGTTAAATTGATAAGTTTATTACACTTTTTTGACATCTTTGTCCCGTATTAGTCTTCCCAGCAAGCTATAATGTGTTTTTGTACTTCTGCAACTCAAAAACCTAACTCCACACTAAAACCCACACCAACACGTACATGCTGACTTAAATTCGAGTCACATTTGATGTTAAACTCCTCTTTTTTTCTCAACTCCTATGAATAGTTTCGGGCACACTATTGTCAAATGTCCAACTTTCGGAAGGTTGTATTCTCATAGTCCAAACTTCTCTATATAATTTCCTATATTTAGTATTACTCTCTATGAGACCCACTAGCTCAAATGTATGGAAGATTTGAGCTCCGCCCATGCTAAAGTGGTATCTGTACGCATCTTTCCATTATGAACTGTTGGAACCCAATCCTTAAGAAGAGCCATACAATGCAACAAAACCAAGGGCATCTTTCTAGGATGTACTTATTTGCTTTGTAGTTATTGAAATATATGATGAAAAATCCCTAACACAAACACTTGTGATGGCTAAAGGTTATTAAATGCGCAATGAAAAATCCCTAACACAAACACTTGCAATGACTAAAGGTTATTAAATAAGCGAGTATTTTCCTCAAGGTCCCCCAAGGATTCCAAGATGCCCATCAATTTTATGCTCGACTCTTGGATCTCAGACTTATCTACCAAAAAGCTATCTTTGCTTGGCAAGTACTAATGTATCTTCTAAGGGTGATGAGAGCCTCACACTGCTTGAGCACCTCACTAAATGATTGTGGTTGTATTGAAATAGGGATTGAGGAGTTGAAGTCTTAACATTACCTTGCATAATCATAAGAGAACCCATAAGAGGTTCCATGTAGTACCCCAGCCACTATAACTACACTGTTAACTATCAAAGATAATTTGAGCAATTAGAACTTCAAATTCTAACCTTGCAACTATGAGAAGACTAAGGTGGTTGTGAGACCATTTGTCATCAAGGAAAATGCTAGGAAATTTTGACGTAACATTGAAATAGATAGTTTCTTTCTTTGCATCCACGACAATAGACATTGGAAAAACTTGATTTGCTCATATAGGTGTTCAACTTAGAAATTGAAAAATAGGCACCAACACCATTCAAACAAGGTGTGGTTTAAGCTTAAGCAGGGTTGCGGAGGAGCGGCTCCCCCCCTCCTCGAACCCGCTCTCGAAGCGCGTTCCCTTCGAGAGCAAATTTTGGGGGTGAACCCTCGAGCGAAATTTTCACTCCCTAGCCTTTTTTGCAAATTTTTGTTTGCAAAAACATTTCAAATGCAAATTTTTTTCAAGGAAACAATAATTTTTTAGTGGGGCAGCCTAATGATCAAGCCTATGGGCCTAGTATTGATATGCAATTCATGGTAATGTTAAATTCTTAAAGTAAAAGTGGCATTCTCCTTGATCTTCATTTTTATTCTTTTACTTAAATTTTTAACATTATCATGAAATGACTTAGGATGTTTGAGAGTGATTCCAACCTCATTGGATTTCATATGGAGAAAGTAGAATTTTAGATTTCATTCATAATCCAAAAGACTTGTCAATTTTCAAAATTTCAGGATTAGGGGAATTGCAATGTTTCCATTTGGCTTTTGTCATGTATTAGGGTATGGAACTCGTATTTAATCAAGAGCACCAATCCCTCTATGTACCTTGAGGTTAATGACATTGGTTGTCGAACTCCTCTATCATGACCCTACTAAAAATATACCCATCACTCAAACAAAATCTTGACTTGACATGCTTTTTTTTTCCCATCTTATGTTGATGCTTAGAGGGTGATATTAATGACAAAGATCCCGATTTTCCAACAATACTAAAAAATTAGGCATTTCTCGTGGCAACGAGAAGCCCAAGCATTAGCAATAGATAATAGATTTACTTGTATTTTCTAGTTTCTAATAGTTTTTATAATTGTTGACTCTTTCATATTTATTATGATATTTTTGTAAACAATATATGACAATTTAAGTTTGAAGTTTGAAGTTGGCAATTATAACTCATTGGTAATGAATTCTAAATATGATGTTTTGTGAAAGTTGAAAGTTGTTTCATTTCATTTCATTTTATAACATTTCATTTCATGTTAGAATTTTTATATAATTTTGGTTATCAATGATGATAAATGTTATGTATTGAATTTTGAAAGCTTGAAACTTTAAGATTGATGAATCATGAGACTTGATATTTTGTATGTTACTAACTTGTGGATGCGGTTGATGAAGATTATAACTTCTAGATGATTGGTGTTATATGGCTCAATCTATGTTTTTATGTTTTTTATATCTAATTCATCATTCTACATGCTTCATTGACATATATGCATCAAAAAAATATAAAAATATATATTATATAAAAATTTGCTCCCGAACCAGGAGCTTTTGAAATTGTCGCTCCCCGCTCCCAAGTAACCTTGAGCTGAAGCCAAGACACTTTCATCACATTAGCAGCCAGACATAAAATGATTGGCAACTAATAACACATGCCATTTTTCCTGAACAAAACTCAACCAAATAGTGGTTTGCAATATCATCCAGAGAATAGTATTCTTAGGGCACAAACCATACTGAATCATGGTTGCAGCAAGTCGATCACTAAGAGCAAGTCAAAGTGGTATCTTTCTCTTCATCCCCACACTATAGAAATGGCCATCGTATTATTTCAATAAAACTAATCTATTTACGGAAAAGTGGCCTTTAAAGAGCCTTTAAATTTAAATTTCTCCATGTCCAACATTGTATCAGAAGAAGTGACCTCAAAACCATCAATCTAGCTTAAGCCCTACTTTGAACATTTAACTATCTTCTAAATGCTGCGGGCTGTGATCAAAGGGGAAGATTAATAGGATGTGTGAGTGGTACCACAAAACCAATCCATTTCCCAATTCAAAAAATGAACAATAATGGCATGAACTATTGTGACCAATTTAAGCACATCTACAAACTACCAAGGATACTTTAGTAATATCATGTAGATGTGACATTTGGAGTTGATAAAACATGACTGCTTTGATCATGTAAACATAAAAATTAATCCTTCTCCCAACTGAATAAATCTTCACAATGTAGAAATACATATAGCGAATCCAAAGAAGTTCTTGCAAAGCATTAGTACAGATTGGTATGCACTAGAATTTCCCAAACTAAGAGCAGAAAGGAACCTTAGGTATTATTAACGTGATTCAATTGGCAATGGACACATGGCATTATATATTCACTCATCATGGTTGGAAAAAGTAACAGTTCAAGAACAAGTGTCAAGTGGTTTAGAAAACAATTAATGATCTCAGCGGTTCAACTTCAAACTGCTACTGCTCCTTCATTTAGTTGCTTAGAATCGTTTTTGTCGCTGCTTTCTAAGGAACCTTCCTCTGTTCCTTTCTGTATGAGATACTCTTCTGAGGGTAAACGCTTTTTTTCCTTCCAATCTTCAGATGACCAATAGTGCCACATTTCAATATTAGATGGTGGTTTCGTGTCTCCTATTGGAGCAACCAAACCAGGTTTTCCATCATCAATAACAGCATCAACAATGCCATACTCAACAGCTTCCCATGGATTCAAAAAATAATCCCGATCTGTATCTTGTGCAACCTGCAGCCAATGCAATAACAATATTCCATATAGATACTTCTGAAATTAGAATTGGACCTCCTCAGAAAATACTTGCAAAGAAAAAAATTTAATCCTGTTCATAAAGCAGCTAGTGGACAGGCATTAATATTTAGCACAAAATAAATACAATGTTACATATGAAATAATATACTGCATTTCAGGATACAAAACACACCTGCTCCTCTGATTTGTTAGTGAGACGAGACATTATTTTTGTTAATTTAATTTTATGGTACATCAGTTCTTTGGCCTGCAGTGCCATCTCTATAGCCTGCAAAAAGAAAATTCATATTGAGTGATATCAGACTTTTGTATCACAAGTTGATCAACATCAATGCCACACCTTTCACAATTTGCCATTTAATTTGCATTTTTATGCAGGCATTCACCCAGTAAGCCAGCATTTGCAACAAAAAGTGAAAATTCCTGAATTGGAACAAAGTTCCATCTTTGTTCAATGATAAAGCAGAAGGGAATAATGGCATGTTAACAATTTTGTTAGTTGAAAAAATAATAATATGTAGAGCAGAAAGTATAGAAACTTCATTAAATTTAAACCTCAGAAGCCATGACATGCACCATAGGTACCAGACAAATCCACATCTGGGCTTGGGTACATCATATCCTGTACCACAATAGATGTGGTCATATTTTCTAACAGATAAGACGCAAATTCGAAACCTAAAAAAGGACTTAGAATCACCATTAAAATTTAAAAAGACACCCAAAATCATGATTTCATCCATCTTTATAGCATAAAATCTGAGTAACTTTATGGCACAAAATCTTTAATTTTGTCCAACTATATTTTAAATTTTCCTAAAATTGTAAAAGAAAATGCATGTTTTTTTATTTGTGTGCTGTACACTCACATATCTATCCATATTGGATTTTTCCAGATACATATTTTTCCATATCATATAGTATCCATATCTGCCTATGGTGACTATGATATGCATCAGGTATCAATTCAAATCTTTTAAGACAGTTACCTTGCACCACAATTGTGAATCCTTTCAAGCTATAAAAGGTGATCACATATCAAATCTGAATCTAACAAAAGTTGCAAGCATTATCGTACCAAAAACTTTATTCCCAATTATATGAAAATAAATAGGACACCAATTAGCCTTGAGGTAAATTCTGCCATGGACAGCAGAATTTCTACCATTTAGCCACCACCCAAAACCAACAGCAGCATTGTAATCAGCTTGAAAATGGCATGAGAAATAAAGGCGCCTGAAAAAATATGCAATGCCCAGAATGAGAAGGAAACTGAACTGATCCAAGCCTATTAGCCTGGTATTATGCAGGCCACATGTTTGGAATATTCAATTTTTCATTGCCCAACTCTAGTATTTTCCATTTCATGCAATCACAAGAGACCAAAAAATAAACATGATAAGTTGTTCAAAAAGAATTCCCACACTATTTTACTTTTGTTACCAAAGTTTTTGAGCATTTCACTAGTTCCATGCCAGCAGGTGCCCAGTTTGTATTCCCTGCATTAGGTGCATTAGTCTATGCCGATAAGTCTTATACGGATGTCACCCACAAATGTGAGGAAGCGTCCTTTGGGTTTCCTTGCAAGGTTTTTCCTTTTAAGGAGAAAAAAGAAAGAATTCTCACATATTCCAGCTAATGCATATTTAGTCAAACAATATAAGATCCTTCAACCAATATTTGTTTTTAAACACTCAATTTTCTTCAAGAGATTAAAATGTTTCAGCTGTTCCCAACCTGTATACTTGCGTCCCATGTATAAACCAATTGTTATTGGAGAGTCTATGTAATTGAGAAGATCAATTCTATGAGATACTTCAAAATGATATCCATGCAAATGCATAACATTGACCTTGTTAAAAACAAAATATGTTACAAATCACTCCAGGCAATAAACTTACTGAACCACCTCCTCCACCCAACGGTTGATGGATCATCACTTTCGCGTTTGGCATGCAAAATCTCTTGCCTCTTGTTCCAGAAGCTAGTAGAAATGCTCCCATTGATGCAGCAAGTCCAAAACAAACAGTTGAGATATCTGCCTTGCATAATTTCATAGCATCATATATTCCCATCCCTGGATAGCAACACAGAAAATAAGAAAAGCTAGAAATGACAGGGAAAAGTTTTCCAGATTACAGAGAAAACTAAGATATCCTTACTTGAGGCATCTAATTATCAGATCTAGAAAAGTGCTCTATGAAAAACTACTTTTCTCCCCGTTATAAATGGGAACCAACCTCGTTCAGACAATCAAATCATTAAAACAATTTAGATCTAGATTCTATATGGACTTTAATGAAAATGAGAACTTAATGGATCATCTCTTTTTAAACCAATACCACACATTCAATACCAAAAGGTGGGAATGAAAAGTGAGCCAATGGTAAACATTCAAACAAAATACAAATATATAGAAATGTCATTTTGTAATGCACTCGAAGTCAAAGAAAATAACTCAACTGGTGAATGGTAAAATAATGGTGGCTGAGAATTTAGATCATTCTTGTGCCCTTTCCCAAGAGAAAACTCTACACCGTGATTATTCATTAGGACCAATCGTTAAATCTTAGTATAGTTACAAGTAGAGACATTTAATAATATTATTCCCCCACTAGGTGTGTATTACAAGCCACCCATTCATTTATCCTCCAAAGCATAGATGGAATAACAGCTTCCTTGACAACACGTGGGACATCATATAAATAACAGGGTTTGGAGCATCACTTGGAAGAGAGAGTTTGTAATAAATGAGGAATTTTCCACTGATCTTACTGATAGTACATACTCTCTCTCTCTCTCTCTCTCTCTCTCTCTGTTATTCAACCTGCTCAATTTCTCATGTGTGATGAAAGCCTCTACCTTGCCCCGTCTTTATACTCTTAGAAGAGAATCTATATTTAAGATTAATATAGAGTCATGCATGAAATACACTTTTAAATTCAACAGCATAAAACCTTCACTTTTTTCTAAAATGAATTACAAATAGTTACTTTTACTAAAATAGAATTACTTTCGAAACAATCTTGAAATATGTTTTGCATGGTGACACTGAACCTGTCTGGAGGTTCTTCTCTGAACTATAATTCTCATTTTTATTATAGTTCTTTAAGTAACTATCTCAATAGTGCCTTCATGATTTTATGGTATGAACTGGGTTAGTTCCCATTTATAACAGGGAGAAAGGTAGTTTGTTGCAGAACAATTGTTTAGATATTCCAGCAATCAATAATAATCATTCCTCAAATGATTGTGTGAGGACGATTGCTAATTTCCAAAGAGCTTATTACAATTAATGACAGATACGATTCCAACAATGTCTTGTTCAGACCCAAGCTGTATATATGCTATTGCTCACTACGAGACGTAATTTCTTACAGTTGTGTCTCAGACTAGGATGTCAAACAACAAGCAAACCTGGTCTTAGATGCCTTTAATGAAGCTAAAACTAATAAGGAAAAAATAGTAGTTGCAATTGCAGCAATGAGATGCTCATACTTAGGTACAAGCGAAAGTTTTGTGCATGAGCATGGCCCTAACCTTGACCCCAAATGTCCTCCTATTTCCACTTATCTTAGCGTTGGAAGTGATAATAGTAAATACACTTTTCTTAGTTCCCATTTACAATAGGGAGAAAGGTAGTTTGTTGCAGAGCAATTTTTTAGATATTTCAGCAATCAATAATAATCATTTCTCAAATGATTGTGTGAGGAATATTGCTAATTTCCAAAGAGCTTATTACAAATTAATCACAGATACAATTACAACATGTCTTTTTCGGACCCAAGCTGTACATTGCTATAGCTCACTACTAGACATCGTAATTTCTTACAGTTGCGTCTCAAAATAGGATGTCAAACAACAAGCAAACTTGGCCTTCTGATGCCTTTAATGAAGCTAAAACTAATAAGGACAAAATATATGCAAGCAAAGGCTCTTTGTAATGCCAACAAAGGCACATCTTATAAATGTGTTCGTAAAGAATGGGTGCAATAGACATATAAGCCATTAAGGCTCTCCTTAATGCCAACAAAGGCACATCTTATAAACGTGTTCTTAAAGAATGGGTGCAATAGACATCAAGCCATTAAGGCTCTCCTTAATGCCAACAAAGGCACATCTTATAAACGTGTTGTTAAAGAATGGGTGCAATAGACATCAAGCCATTAAGGCTCTCCGCAATGCCAACAAAGACACATCTTATAAACGTGTTCTTAGAGAATGGGTGGAATAGACATCAAGCCATTAAGGCCCTCCGTAATGCCAACAAAGGCACATCTTATAAACGTGTTCTTAGAGAATGGGTACAATAGACATCAAGCCATTAAGGCCCTCCATAATGGCAACAAAGGCACATCTTATAAATGTGTTCTTAGAGAATGGGTGCAATAGACATCAAGCCATTAAGGCCCTCCGTCATGCCAACAAAGGCATATAAACGTGTTCTTAGAGAATGGGTGCAATAGACATCAATCCATTAAGGCCCTCTGTAATGCCAACAAAGGCACATCTTATAAACGCATTCTTAGAGAATGGGTGCAATAGACATCAAGCCATTAAGGCCCTCCATAATGCCAACAAAGGCACATCATATAAACTTGTTCTTAGAGAATGGGTGCAATAGACATCAAGCCATTAAGGCCCTCCATAATGCCAACAAAGGCACCTCTTATAAACGTGTTCCTAAAGAATGGGTGCAATAGACATCAAGCAATTAAGGCCCTCCGTAATGCCAACAAAGGCACATCTTATAAACGTGTTCTTAAAGAATGGGTGCAATAGACATCAAGCCATTAAGGCCCTCCGTAATGCCAACAAAGACACATCTTATAAACATGTTTTTAAAGAATGGGTGCAATAGACATCAAGCCATTAAGGCCCTCCGTAATGCCAACAAAGGCACATCTTATAAACGTGTTCTTAAAGAATGGGTGCCATAGACATCAAGCCATTAAGGCCCTCCGTAATGCCAACAAAGGCACAATGTGTTCTTAAAGAATGGGTGCAATAGACATCAAGCCATTAAGGCCCTCCGTAATGCCAACAAAGGCACATCTTATAGATGTGTTCTTAAAGAATGGGTACAATAGACATCAAGCCATTAAGGCCCTCTGTAATGCCAACAAAGGCACACCTTATAAATGAGTTCTTAAAGAATGGGTACAATAGACATCAAGCCATTAAGGCTCCTAGAAACACTAAAAATATGGATAATATTGTTGGTAAAGTGAACATCCCATAAATTTTGGGGACCAATGACAAGATAGCCCACATCCTAATAAAGAATAACATTATGGCCACATTCAAACCTTTACACACCATTCATAGTTACCTTGATTCTATAAAAGATCCATTAGACCCTAAGTGCCAGAAAGGAGCTTATTTAATTCCTTGTTCTTGTGGAAAACCATATGTTGGGGAAATTGGTCGGTCAATCAATACTAGAATCTTAGAGCATTCTGCTGACATAAAACATGGTTGTTCCAAAACATCTACTTTAGCAGATCATTCCAATAAAACCAAACATCAAATTTGTATTGAAAAGACCCGCATCCTAGCTAAAATCGATCACTATTTCCATAGGAAATTTAGGGAGGCTATAGAGATTAGTAAACATCCTAATAACCTTAATAGATATGAAGGATGGAATATAAGTGATAACTGGATTCCCACTTTAATATCCAAATCAATCTCTTACCAACCCCCCTCCCCTTAAGGCTCCTAATTTATTATTAATTAAATTTTTTACATTATTAATTGCTATATAACATTATATATATATAATGCAACTCCTTATATTATATAAACACAGATATATATAATTCAATTAATAAAACTCCTTATGCATTAATATACAACACAACATATCATACTACAATATAAAATCATTATTAATTAATTTATATTTATAAAAAATTCTCTTACATTAATATACATCTTTACTAAATGAAATCACAGTTAGTTTATAAATAAAAATACCCTACATAAAACCCTATATGAATTATATTACATTAATTATTAATCTTTCTAATAAATCATATCATGGCCATATTATAAACATTCCCAATCTAAAAAAAATTAGAAAAACTTTCCTTTTTTCCCTTTTAGGGTTTTTAGTCGGCTCTTCCTTTTTGCATTTCTTTTACCTATTTATTAGAACCTTTAGCATGATTAGTCTTTCACATCTATCTTCCATCTTGAAGATGAACCATAGTTATTGGTTCAAAAGGTCGATTACAAACATTTATGAATGCGATGGATCCAGAAACCTATTTGCAACAAGACACTAGTAGCAGAAGTCTAAAATCTGAAAAAAAAAAAGACAAAATAGTAGTTGCAATTGCAGCAATGGGGTGGTCATACTTAGATACACCCCCTCTACAGAATTGCAAATTCCATCCACAACAATAGGTACAAGCGAAAGTTTTGTGCATGAGCATTGGCCGCAACCTTGACCTCAAATGTCCTCCTATCTCCACTTATCCTAGCATTGGAGGTGATATTAAACTTTTTTAGCACCCCTCTCCCATCCCCCGTTCCCCCACCTAGCTCTTAATGTAGCTTGGAGAGCACAAGATTGGAAGAAGAATGGGAATACCAAGGCAGGAAAGTTCTTGTCAATTTCTGACACTATCCTGGCCTTCCTTTCAATTGGGTTCAAAGCCCTTACTGGAAGTTGATGATTGATGTAATTTCCCTTGTTGATCCAGGATTCAAAGCCCCTACATATAAAACCTTCAAGTGTAATTTTTTTTGGTTGAGGCAATTGACACTATGACCCTAATTCTTGCAAAGTACTCGTAATCTGGGCAGAGACAAGTTGTACCCTAAATCACCACATGTAGCGAGTTTCAACCGTTAAGTTCAAAATTCACCTAATTCAAAAGGCATGGTGAACTAATTCATTCGTATTCATCAATTAAATTCGGCTGAATTGAATAAATCTCATTTCCTTTAAGATCGAAGGGAAATTTGCTACGTTGCACAAGTTTTCAGAATGCAGAAACATTCAAAACAGGAGTACAAGGGTCTTAACAGCTAAAGGTTTCACTCAATTTTTAGGAAATGACAGGTTAGGAATACAGAAACATCAAAAGCATAGGTACAAGTGTCTGGAACAGCTAAAAGTTCCCCCCAAATTTGTAGGAAATGGCAGGTTGGGAATGATAGTAATCTATATTAAAAAATATTTGTAACCATTGATAGCTATTAATATTATTAAGGGCTTAATGCTAGTATGCATAAAATATTATTGATATAAAACTGTATGTATAATATCAATGTTATAAGAAGGAATTTGACCAAATAAATAGTGTTTGTTCCTTATAACAATGGTCAATATATATTATTATAAAAGGCCCAACTAACCCAATACATAAACAAATTTTAAAACTCCGGTTTACATGGAACCATTGACAACAAATGAAAATGAAAACATAAAGTGAAGTTATTGATTAGACTCTAGATGCAACAACCATTAAAACAAAGGACCTCATAAACCTCTGGAAAACAAAACAACTATTAAACTTGCAAATAAATGACCCAACTAGGACTCCATGAGTGCAAAACATGTTGAATTTTCTACAATAATGCATAGTAGATGTTGAATTTGTAACTATGGTCAGTGTTCATAATGTACATTTGGTCACCTAATGTAATTGTATTTATCATTGTAAATGATATTTATAAATGCTTGAGTCAAAAGAAAATTTATTTTGAGTCAAAGTCCCATTGCAACTTTTTAAAGATGAAAATTTGAATTTTTGAAATGAAAATTTTGGCTCCAGAAGTAACAAGTCGACTTCCCTCCAAGTCAAGTCGACTCTGGCCAAGAGACAAGTCCATTCACCCAAGACAAACTACTATATAAAGGCAGCTCAACCTCCTCCATTTGGCAATTCACATTCTCTCACACAAAGGCAGGTTCTAGGCAAGCAAGCGAAGGACGAAGAAGAATGTCGAATTTTCTATCTTTTCTCTCTCTCTAGCAACTCGCACATGTGGATTGATATCTCTCTCCGCAATTCGCATATTTTTGGAGCAATTGTTGCAAGGGGCCGAAATTTCTGGGTAACTAGGGCAACTATTGTAGGGCCGAAATTCTAGGGCAACTGGCTATTGCAGGAAGGCCGAAATTCTGCGTCAGAGGAGACGACCAGATTTGACCATAGTTCTAGGTGTGTTTCTCATTGAACAAGAAGAATTTATCTATTGAAAAAAGTTGTTGGGATTTTCCCCTTTGTGGGATTTCCCTGGGTAAATCTTGTCTTCTTTTGTGTGTTGTGATGTCTATTGTTCCATTGTTCTTTATGGTTGAATTTCTAAAGTATAATTGGTGAATGATATATTGGAATAAGTTAAAAGAAGATTTACATCAAAAGTAATTATCAAAATTTCAAAAATAGTGTGTTAAGCCTAATTGCACTAAGAGAATCAACATGGTATCAAAGCTTTGGTGAAGGAAGAAGGGAACATTGAGATCACGTTGACAAAACCCTAGAAAGCATTTTATTCAAGTCCTTCTTACAGTTTGGTTTCTATGGCTACATCTATGAAATCTGAAAACAAGCTAGAGGGAGCATCAAACTTCAGAGATTGGAAAGTTAGAATAGACATTCTTTTTGCCAAGAACAAGGTTTTGGATATCATTACAGGGAAGGTTACTGAACCAGCTGATGAAGTAGGGAAAGCAAAATTCAAGGAAGATGACATCAATGCTATGAGTATTATAGTAGACTCTATTAGGGATCATTTGGATCCCTACATTGCAAAACTTAATACTCAAAGAAGTTGTAGGATGCCCTAATGAATCTCTACACTATCAAGAATGTTGGTTAATCAATGAGCTTGAAGAATGAACTCCAAAATACAAGGATGACTAATGACGACACTATGGCCTCTTACTTCGTAAGGATTTCCCAAATAAGAGATCAAATTCAAGCAATTGGAGAATCCATCCCTGATCAAGAACTAGTAATTACAACACTCAATGGTCTTCCTAGATCATGGGATGCTTTTGCAACAAGTATAAGCAATTGGAAGGAAGCTCCTACATTTGAACAACTATGGACATCTTGTGCTCAAGAAGCAAGATTGGTGACTAGAGATCGTCAGGGTGAAGAAGTTCAAACCCTTGTAGCTCACTTCAAGAACAAGGGAAAGAAGTTTGGACCTCAACACAAGAAGTCAAGAAAATGATCTTCTTCCTTTAAGAAGAAGAAAGACTTATCAAAGATCCCATGTTATGGTTGTCAGGAATATGGACATTTCAAGAGATATTGTCCTAACATGGCTAATAACAAGAAGAAAAACGGGAAGTAACATGTTTCCACTAGAAATGTTGAAGATATGAAACCAAAGAAGCCCAAAGGTGATAAGAATTTCTTTTACTATTCTGCTTTGAGTCTTGACAAGTTCCCTTGCAGATGATGATGATATGCAGTTGGTAGATAGTGGAGCATCAAGGCACATGACCGCAATGCGTGGGAATATTTCAAGCATTATAGAAAAGATGTTGTCTCAAAGAGTTGAATTGGGAGACAACAACAACTATGCAGTCAAAGGAGTTGGATAGGGGTCCATAGAGCTGGAATATGGTAACAATGTACATCTCAACAATGTTCTTTATGTACCATGTTTGAGAAAGAATCTTGTCTCTATTTCTTGTTTAGAAGATAAAGGAGATAGAGTTGCTTTTGTGGATGGCAAAGTACTTGTTTGGTCCAAGGGATCTAGTATAGATAATGTTAGGGTTATTGGGATTCATGATGGAAGGCTATATAGACTTGTGAGTGAACCAGATCAAGCACTAGTATGTAATGAGATAAATCCAAGTGAACTATCGCATAGAAGATATGGACATCTTAATTTTAGAGCATTGTCTGAGCTAATTCAAATAGTGTCAGGGGTTCCTGAACTACAGATAAAGAATGATGGTGTGTGCAAATGTTGTGCTCTTGGGAAGTGTTGTCGCTCAGGTTGTACAGACACTGTGACAACGACTCAGGTCGGGGGCTATCACTTTGATCCCCGACCTTTCCGTTTTAGTTGTTTCCCAATAGCAGGCTATGGGGGGTAGTCCCTATGGACATGTGAAGATGAAGGACAAGTCAGCAACCAACAAGTGTGGGAGACACGATTGAATGGCCTGGATACTGGTTAAATTTAGCAAGGCTTAAAGATTAAATTAGATTTAAATGTGAGACCAATACCCTATGGAGGCAACTTCTTGCTTATTATCAATTTGATGTCAAGTAGCCGGATGAACAATCGTTGCTTGGATGCTTGACTATTCTAGATGAAATGCAAATCCTACAAGCTAGATTAAATGTAAAATCTTGGTTGATTTTAAGTTAAATGCCTATTCTAAGTGTAACCTTCCTCTTAACTATTTTGGAACTAGTCTCTAGAGTAGGTTGTGGGATAGAAGCCAACGGGAAGCAAGCAGAGGCTTGATTAACGATACCTCACCCTATGTTCTAACCACCCGATGCCTCCAGCGCTACAAAGACCGTGGCTCTGATGACTGCAAGGTCACCGTGTTAACCACTAAAGAGGTGCTAATCCCTCAAGCTAAAGTGAGAAAGGTGGTCATATTCTCTATCAACCAAGCTTATGCTTGGAGGAAAATTATTAACGCAAGAGGTTCTCCCTCCAACGCTACAAAGACTGTGGCTCTAACGGCTGCAAGGTCACCGTGTTAACCACTAAAGAGGTGCTAACCCTTCAAGCTAAATTGAGAAAGGTGGTCCTATTCTCTATCAACCAAGCTTATGCTTGGAGGTAAATTATTAATGCAAGAGGCTATCCCTAGTATGCAAGTGCAAGAGATAAACGCTCTAAAGGTGAGATTACTTAATTTGTTAAGTACTTAATGACAATGATTTTCAATTAAGTACTATAAGGAACTTAAACAATAAATGAATAGAATCTCATCCACAAGAGAAAGTGTTCAAGTTTAACAGTGTTGGAGAAATGTGACAGTAATATAAATAGACAATTGCTCAAAGACAAGATTAATGCTACTTAAGACAATTAACAATCTCCAAAATTATAATCAATAAATCACTAATATGCCACTTAGATACAAGAGAGAAATTTAAAGCTCTTATCACAATTATGATCAGAATAGCATCCACAAGAGATATCCAATTTAACAATGAACAATGAATCCACTCAATGACAAAATGACAATGAGAAATTAAGAGCATTAATCCACAATGTCACTTAAAGCACTTAGCCAATTAAACACTTATCGACTTGATTAGAGCACTTGTGTGAATGCAAGAGTGTAAAAGATGACAATGACTAAAATTAAGCCCAAATCACTTCAACCATGAATGATTATAAATTGTAAAATTTCCTTACCCAATTTTACAGATTTATATGTGATTTATTATCGCTGCAACCTTGTATTCAGAGGTCTGCAATTTTATATCAGAAGTCAAGAAGTGGTGCAAAATGCCAAAGATAAGCTAGAAAATCAATGCATTTAACTTCCAATGATATTCAGTTGATTATAGGACTACTTAGACATTATAGATCAGATTTATTATGCTCAGATCATAATTCAAAATAATGTATATCAGATCTGTAATAACTCAGAAAATTAGTGATTCAGCTTTTAATAAACCAACAACGTGCCTAAATATTAATGCTAAATAAGTTCCAACGGTTAGCTAATCAATTTGAGTGATTTTTAGATGATCTTCAGTCAAATTTGATGATCCTTATTTAGTTTATATGATTGCGTCAATGGTTGTAGCAAATATATCAGATCTGGAAATTGCCCAATAGTCCTCAAAAATAACTTATATGCAATCAATTTAACCATGAGATTAATGTCCAATGCCTTAAGTGACATGTTAATGAATTTAGGGTTATTTTATGTGTATTTATGCCCTGAATACACTGCTGTAACAATTATATCAGATATGATTGCATCAATGGTTGTAGCAAATATATCAGATCTGGAAATTGCCCAATAGTCCTAAAAAATAACTTATATGCAATCAATTTAACCACGAGATTAATGTTCAACGCCTTAAGTGACATGTTAATGAATTTAGGCTTATTTTATGTGTATTTATGCCCTGAATACACTTCTGTAACAATTATATCAGACCTGAAAATTTCAAATCAAACCTCTGCAATTTCAAATCAAACCTTGAAAATTATATGACAACCAACATAAAACAATAAAATTGATAGATCAAACCCTTGTAGTTTATTTTGATGTCTTCTATGAGTTATTAGTTGAACGTGTGAGTTGTTTAGGCTTGTATTATGATGATTATGTCACTATTATATCAATATATCAGATCTGATATAAATTATGCAGTCAATTAAAATGAGAGATAAAGACAATAGAAGCAAACCCCAAGGCCTAATGGCCTATGCCAAGTTTGGAGATGTGAGAGAAATCACCTGCACTCAAAAAAATTTAGCTCAATACCCAAAGATCAGACCTCTATGATTCTTGCAAGTGTTTTTAGGTGGCTGTAGCAAACATATCAGATCTGAAAATTACCCAACAACCCACAAAAAATCACTTCTATGCACTCAAATTCAACTTTAGGTTAATTATAAATGTCTTAGGTGATTTATTGATGAACTTAGGCATATAAAAAATGCGTTTAGACCTTAATTATATTGTTGTCATAAATTACTTTAGAATTCAATTTTAGGATAGAGGTGAAATAAGAAGGTTAGAGAACAAACCAAGAGGCGTTGGGACCTTGTAGATAGCTAGGAAGACTTCCAATGAAAATGACCACCTAAAAACACAATGTTAACCCCAAAATCGCTGCAAAACAAATTGTTAGATATCAAATGTCAATCCCTTGAAGAAACCCTTGTTTGCAATGAAATCTAGCCCTTGTAGGGTGTATGGCCTTCTTAATGCTTGCAAAATAGGTACCAAACACTAGCCTTTTAGGTTGGGTAAGGGCTAAGGCCTTCAGAAAATGGGTTTCTTCCCCAATTTGAAAATAAGCAACCTGCAAAAATAGCTTGACAACCCTAGACGTTTACGATTTCTGAGGTCTCCAATGTCAATTTCTTCCTCAATCCTGAAACAAATTTAGAATAGAAACCCAAATACCCAATATATATATATATATATTTCAAAACCCCAAAACTATACAAAAATTAAAATGGGTTAGGATTTAAAATACTAGGGTTAGAAAAATAATTTACAAAAAATTATTCTATAGAAAAATATTTACAAATATAAAAATGTACAATGCTTGAGAGAATTTTTGAAGAGTAAAGTTTTTATGATAACGACGATAGCTTGATGTATTTCGAAAAATAGGTGTTAACCACAACTTTTGCAAAGTAAGAAACCCACATAAATTCCTAGTGCTCAAACAAAGTCAGCCCTTGCCCACAGTCTGTGAACTTGGAGCCCAAGAGCTGAGGAATTTGTAAACTCTATATATTTCTTGAGAGAAAATTGTGAGCTCATACAATGAATCATATCACCTAAGATAAGCCCAAAACTTACTAATAGAATATTCCTATCATCTACAAATGAAATAATACTTAAATGATATTGAAGCACAAAATAGGAAAGCACATACCCAACACAAACCACAAATCAATGAAACAAAGAAACCATGTACTGAACCCCAAAGTCTTTTATTACAGATTTCAAACGTTCCCAACAAAATAGTGGCTTCACATCAGCGTTACAAAATTACATTTAGACTGGAGTCACTATCATCGTGAAGAATAGAAGCAAAATGCCTTTTATTTATGTACAAATTCCTCCAAGTGGAAAATAACAACTAGTTAGCTTGAACCCTGTCAAAATAATCTCGACTGTTGATAAATCCTTGATCAACTTTTAATCTTTTTCATTGAAAATATTTATTTTTGATGAATTTTCGAATTTCTCATAAAATGCATTTTTTATTAGTTCAAAAATAATTATTTTGAACTAATTTCCTCAAAAAATTGACTTTGACTTAACCACCAAAGTCCAAGGGTGCAAATTTTCTTGAAATTTCCAATATTTCCTTGGTGGGGGACATTCAAAAATTAACTTCTTTTAGACCCACGAAATTTTTCACTTCGAGAAATTAATTTCTCTAACATTTCAATTTTGACTCTGTTGTCGCACAAAATGTCTAAGCACCGCGACAACGGCTCAGATCAGAGGCTATTACCCTGATCCCCAATCTCTTCGTTTAAGTCGTCTCCGTATAGCTTACTAAAAGGAGTAGACCCTATGGAAATGGAATGAAGAAAAACTTAATTGGGAACCAACCAGTTCAAGAGACATAATAAAACAACCAAATACTTTATCAAGATTTAGCAAGACTTATAAGATTTGATTAAATTTAAACGATTGATATCAATGCCTTATGAAGTCAATACTCTTACTAGGGAAATTAAGACCAAGTAATCGATTAGCAACTGTTGCTTAGATGAATGACTATCTTATATGAAACGTAGACCCTAAAACTAGTGTGAGATGCAAGAATCTTGGTTAATTTTATTTAAATGCCTATCTAAGTTTAAACCCTTCAATCCTTTTTATATTGAGCCTGACTTCATAGTAATTGGTAGAGAGAAGATAAGGTGAAGCACACTAAGGTGTGATTAATGATACCTCTCCTGAAAATCTAACATACTCGATGCCTCCAGTGCTACAGAGAGTTGTGGCTCTGACCACTAAAAGGTCACCGTTTTAAGTACTATTACAAGCAGGCTTCTCAAGCAAAGATTGATGGGTACCTATCTCTCTATCAACCAAGTTTATGCTTGGAAGTAAATTTTAATTATGCAAAACTAACTTAATATGCACGATATAATGAAATGAAGTTAGACTCGAGGCCTAGAAACGCTTGTATCGCAAAAGCCCTTAATCACCAAAATGAAATGTTCACTTTACTAGATGAAAACTTAAAGATAAACCCCTTAAAATATCACAATTAAATCACAAGCTTACTTCAAATCTTTTTTGATACAGTGATAGTTCAAAGAGAACAAAAACTTCTTTACAATCCCAATGCCAACAAAAATACTCAACTTGGGAACAAAAGATATGCAATTTATCACAATTCTATGACAGAGTACTTTGATAATTACTAGAAATATTCACGAAATATTTAGCATGCAATGAACATCAAATAATTCAAGCAATTAATATAACGATCAATCTCAATAGATACAAAATATTCTAGCAACTAAATTTCGAAAGATCTTAATACCTTGAAGAACCATGAAATTCAAATGCTAAGCAATTCACAATACTAGACTTAAAATGATTTTTCTTTAGTGACCCAAATCTAGAAAAATTTGTCGTTCTTCTATAGTCAATCTTAGAGACGATTTTAAAAAATTATCTAAGTGTGTTTTGACTATAGAGAACAACAAAAAAAAAGGTCAATACCACAAAATTTTCCCTTTAAATGTTACCCCTAAAACAAAAAGACACCAAGAAGGAACTTTAGAAGAAGAAAAAAATATATTCCTTAGGCAAATTTTTAATGTGTTAAGTTTTACGAAGCAAATTTAATGTGGTAAATGATCAATTAATTTTTTTAATGTGACAAATGTAGAACTTAAAGAAAGACAAACAAAGAATAAAAAAATAAAATAAAATAAAAAAATTACTTGAATTAAATTTTTAATGGGCCAAGGCCACATAAAAATTAAAAAAAAATAATGTGAAAGCGCAAAGTTTTTTGATTTAATTCCTTTTAGAAAAATCAAAGTCACATTAATGAAAATGGAAAATGAATTTTTTAATCAATTTTTTTCTTTTTTTGGTTTTCGAGAAAAATCAAAATGTCATAACAAATATCAAAAATGAAAAAGAAAAGCAAAATTAAAATGAAATTCTAAATAAAATCAAAAATCAAAAATCAAAATTTGTGTTTTTAGATCTCTTTTTAAGCAAAACAAAAAAATATCAAAGCAAACTAAATAACATAAAATCGAATTTAGAAAACCTTAAGAAACTAAACCTAAAGTAAAATAGAACAAAAAAACAAAGGAAATCAAAAGTTATGTTTATGTTTGCCTACAGGTTGACGAATAAAGAGAAAACAACGACGACAAGGGTGGAGCAAGGGTTTTATTGTAGGCAACAAAGGGAGCAACGCTTGCAAGTTTGCGAGGAAAGGAAATGACGCGCGTTCGACGGCTGAGAGTGGAGGTTTGCAAGGATGTGTTTGCTTGCAAGGAGGAAAGGCAATACAGAGGGACAAGGATAAGTTGTGTAAGAGCTTCGAGCAACGATGAGGGATGGAGCTTGAAGGCAAGGAGAAGGGATCCGAGGGAGAAACTAGCAACGAAATAGAGGAGAGAGCAACAAATAAAAAAACCATAGGTCGAAGGAGTTGTTGTAGCGTAGGTAGAGATGCAGGTTTTTAAGGGATACAAAGTGCAGGTTCAAGGGAGTAGCAAAGAGAGATCAATACACAAGCAAAGAGAAAATGAAAGTCGTGGAGAGTTCAGGAGATGCAAGAGGGAAAATTTCGAAATTTGCAATGAGAGGGTAGTAAAAACGCAGCAAAGAAGAGGGTTCGACAAGGCAGTAGACAGAAAAAATATGGTAGCCCAAGAAACCCTTAAAAAAATTCAGGAATTTATGTTAAACCAATATACTTCTGCTTCAATTTTCCTTTCAGGAAAAAAAACTCGTGAAATCCCCAAATCTAAATTTTAAAACCTCAGACTGTGAAAAATTTTGAATAATGTCCCTACAAAATAAATTTGAGGCCAAATCTTACCCTCCAGGGCCTAGATCTAGCTTCAAATAAAAATTTATCTTCAAATCTATAGTTGCACAACGAAAAGAAAACACCCAAACAATATATATAATGATGAAATTAAAAACCCATGAAAACCCACGTCTGGGAAAATATAATATTTACAAACTGAAAGCTCTAATTAGCCAAATCTATTATTATGCTACATAGAAATTACAACAACAACAAAAAAAAAAAATTGAATGAAGGTACTAGCTCGAAACCCTCATGCATCACAAAATGAAAATCTTATGATAAGCTCGGAGCTTATTTAGCTTGGCTCTTCAGGAAATACAAATCAAGAGTTGGTTGGTCCAACTGAAGACCATCCCCTAACGCCCGATAATCTATCTCAAGATTTCCCTGTAAAACTCGATCCAACCATTAAAAATAGAGCAAGAAAATAATAATTAAATTTAGACAAATAGAGATACCTGCTATTACGTTCAAAATTAAAATTATTATTCAAACACCAGCAAACTGAACAAGATACATGTGCTCAGATCACTCTTTAGAAACTATCATCAATAGCTTTAGAAAAATTATGCATGAAATAAAACATCTTACAACATTCCCATAAAGAGTAACACCGGCAGAATTTAACCCCAAAGTCTTTCTTTATTATCCAGAAAAAGATTACACAAGAGCTTCTTGCTTAACACGACTCAGAGATCGGATGGATCGATTGGCAAATGACCTCCTATTTAAAGATAAATCCTCTAACGGCTAGTTTGAGTGATCCTCGTCAAAGAAATCTCGATTGTTGATAGAGATCAAAATATCTTTTAATCTCATCCGTCAAATATTTTATTTTTGAGGAAATTCGAATTTTTCATTTAAATGCACTTTAATTAACTCAAAAATAAAAAATTTGAGTTAATTTCCCAAAAAAAAATGACTTTGACCTAACCCCCAAGGATCAAAGGTCTAAAATTTATCAAAATAATTAATTTACCTTAGTTCTGGGACCTCTTAAAATTTAATTTTTTAGAACCGACGAATTTTGCCTTTGGAAAATTTAAATTTACCTATGACTTAAAATTAATTAAATTTCTGGCTTAGGATTTTAATTAATTTTGAGCTAGAATTTTTTTTTTCTCAGTAAATACTAATTCTATTAAAAAAAGGTAAAAATACATTTACAAGGAGGTCGAGACCTCAGAGCAGAGCTGAGACTATCCATCAGCATATTGCGACTATCCCATGGATGGGAAAACCAGATACAACATTCTAAAACACCAGATATTGAGAATTGTGCATATTGGAAAACCATAGAAAGATAAGAAGGAGGTCAGCAATTAGGCTATTTGTACTGACCAGATGCCCAGAGGCAAAACAACTGCATAGCTGAAAACCTTTTGCAAAAAAACATTGTCAAAACCAGATAAACATAAGCAGTGACCTGGAGAACAGAGAAAAAAACTAGGGATGCAATCATGGCACAGGAGGCATCAAACGTCCGAGTCATGGTCCTTAAGTTCCTCCACTACCAGGCACGCAGGGCCCAAACAAACATCGCCAACTGTGGTCTCAGCCTTCAAACCGCTGCCATCAGGAATAGCCGCCAAACGCCGGATGCCATAGGAACGACTTGCCGGATCAATAGAACCCGAGACGCCCTGGAGGATGCCGTCAGGTTGCTTAATGTCCTCAGGCATACCTCCTTCTGCCTACACATCATCAGAATTGAAAACATTGCCCACGTCTTCTCTGTTCTGCTTGCCACCCTGAGACAGCGACGCCGAAGTATGCACAAAAGCGCTAGATTGAGCTTCTTCCTCCACAAAGATGACAGTGATACTGGCTGAGAGGATGGGCTTGTTGAGACGACTGTGAAATTTGAAATGGGTGGTTTGGAAGGTGTTATGCGGGAAGGGCCTATCACCCGAACAGTTCGGATGAGGAATTTCCGAGGGAGGGGATATAGGCACCATGGGGATAACAGGCGAAGGAGCAGGCTGAGATCTCCCACGACCTCCACGCCTACCACCATCGCGACAATGACCACATTCGTGCACCATATTCCAGAAGCAAAGACACCGAGCAGGGGAAATGAAGCAGGCAGACGCGAAGCGGGAGCCGAAGTAAGGGAACCACTGACAGTTCAGAAAACAGAGATTCAAGGCAACCTCCGAAGCGCTGCAAGGATACAAAGTCTGATGCGAGCAACTGCAGGAAGGCCAGGGGAAAATGAGGGATGAGAGAGCCAACGTCCCCATAACTAAAATCGCGAGCGAAGTTTCTCAATCGACAGGAGCAGTAAATGCAGAATGCCAAGTGAGCAACAAGTACCCAAGGTGAGCATGCTTAAGCCAAGGGGAGGCGTGACGAAGAGTGTGATCCTGCCACCTGCAGGACCAGACGCCGGCGCAAGAAATCCTATCCATAAATGTGGCATTTAAACACCCGCATCCAGGTAGCAAGAAATTTAATTAATTAATGTATGAAGGAATAAATTATTTTTCCAACCCTCAAATGTTTAGCCATGGTTTTATAATTATGAGGGACCATGCACTAGACATTTTACATCATGATTTACATATTTTTTACATCGCAAGGGAGAAAACCCATTCATTACAAACCCTCACAGACTACCCATTTCTGCAACACAAGTATAATCCAGCAGACCAAGCAATTTGTAATAAAATAATCTAACCAAATAATTAGGATCATTCCCAAATTACTTTTACATAGACTCGATCTAGAACACTAAAACTCGCCTAAGATCCTAGCGACAAAATCCATTCCAACTTTGGAGTAAGACTGGAGGCAAAAATTCTGTCGATCATCCGAAAATGAATCGTGAGACAAAAACCTCCTAGAATGGAGATCGTCGCTAGAAAGGTAGGTTTACCTAGGTTGTTACATACATGACACGGGTCTGCTGAGATTATTTACATTATACAGATGCAGAATGGGTTTACATAACATCTTGGAAGTCAGGCTGATGATGATAGCTGAACGACACGAACACATCGATCAGGCATTATCCCTTTTTCGAAAAAAGGGGGTGTACTGCTAATGAGTCGTTGACATGTAGTGGTCAACAGACTCTAAATTAATTAATTTTCTGGCATAGGATTTTATTTTATTTTTGCCAAAAAAAAAAAAATAATAATAATAATAATAATAATTAATTGACTCGCAAAGGAATAAATTATTTTTCCACCGTCAAATATTTTAGCCATAGTGTCTAAGTATGAAGGACCATGCACTAAGTTATTTTTCACATAAAATTTTACAAATTCAACTCTCAAAGGGGGAATACCTGTTCATTATAAAACTTCATAAAATTTACCCAATTCTGCGATATTATGGAGTAGTAGACCAAGTGATTTGTAATAAAATATTTTAGCTAAATAGCTTAAATTATTCCCAAATCACTTTTACAAAAGACTTAACTAAAACACTAAGACTCACCTAAGACTTCGACGATAAATCCCACCCTAGCTTTGGGGTGAGGCTGGAGGGAAAAACATTGTCGATCATTCATGTTTAGAAACACAGATAATCAGTGAAACGCAAAACCTCCTAGGATGAAATTCGTCACGAAAATCGTAGACTTACCTAAGTTGTTACATAATTAA
The DNA here is from genome assembly GCA_000404065.3 of Pinus taeda. Lineage (NCBI taxonomy): Eukaryota > Viridiplantae > Streptophyta > Pinopsida > Pinales > Pinaceae > Pinus > Pinus taeda. The sequence continues at coordinate 327,038 of APFE031504876.1, read as the reverse complement.
CAGTCGTACTAGCATCAATTACATTACAAACTTGCTTAATGTGTTTACAATGACATAAGAATTGTTGGCTGATGATTCTGACCTTTGAAAATTTTCCTTCAAGCTTTTGGATCCTACTTCGTTGGAATGTTGAAAACATGGGTGCAACAGAAAGAACATCAAGAAACCATTTCCAAACAGTGACAACAGATCTAAGGAAGCTTTGGACTTGATTCATTCTAATGTATGTGGTCTAATGCCTGTAAAATCACTTGATGGTTAACTATACTATGTGACATTCATTGATGACTTCCCCCATAAGACATGGATATATCTCTTAAAGACCAAGGATGAAGTATTCGACAAGTTCCAAGAATTTAACGCTGAAGAGGAAAATTTGACAGGCAAGAAGATCAAGATGCTTAGATTTGACAATGGAGGATAATCCACCGCAAAGGAGCTTGTGCTTTCTGCAAGCAAGTTGGGATTAAGAGGGAGCTAGGTGTCCCCTATAATCCACAACAGAATTGTGTAGCAGAATGAAAGAACAAGTCCATTAAAGAGTTTGCCAAAGCCACGATGCATGATTTGGACATGTCGTTGTTCTTATGGGGAGAAGCATCACAAACAACTATGTACATTCAAAATAGAAGTCCTCATAGAGTGCCGGAAGGATATGACTCTTGAGGAAACCTTCTCTAAAAAGAAGCCAGAGGTTAGGCACATCATATTCTTGGGGTTTCCTGTATACATTCATGTTCCTAAGGATAAAAGGAACAAGCTTGAGCATGTTGAGAAATCTATAAGGCTACAATTAGGATGATTTCTCTTATATGTGATAATTGCTTGTGATGTATTTTTACTTTTTCTTGATTATTAGCTTCTTCTCTTATTATTATGTTGTTTTTATCATCAAATAACTACCAAAAACATGAAGATCAAAAGTACACAAGAACGCAAGATGTAGGTTGCAAGCCAGGGCCAAAACTTTTCCACTTGAGAGGAAAACCCACAAATCTCTTCTCTTCTTATAGATTCTTCAAATGACGAATTCCAAGACCTCTAGACCAAGACCAGTACCCTTCCAAGGCCAAGCCACAACTTCTTGATGATGTGCTTTTTCTATCCAAGTCAAACCTAGTCAAATTTCTTCCAACTGCACAACTTCAACCTCCAACTCCAAATTTTTGGCCTCCACTGCAGGTCTGAAATTGTTGGCCCTTGCAGCAGTTGTTGCTTTCACACGTGTGAGCAGATTTAGGGCTTCCAAGGCTCCCTTTGTCCTTGACATGAGTTGCTTCTCCTTCTGGGGCTTATAGGCAACCTAGAAGTCCTTTCTTCGACCTTCTTTCTGAAACTTTCACAACTTCGACCTTGCAGCTACAAAACCCTAGCCTTGTCTTTGCATGTGTGTGTGAGGGAGAAACAATCCAAAACCTTCGTCCTTTTTCCTTCTATCCTTCTTCGCTTGCCTTTCTTCTGCCTCTTCTTAATGATAAGTGAGTGAGTGACCATAGGAGGTTGAGTTCCTCCTATATACAGGATTCCAAGGAGGACTACATGCCCTAGTGAGGTCGACTTCTTAGCTACCAGGCTGACTTGGTCTTGGAGGGGTGTTTTGACACTTTAAATACAAAAGTAATTCTTTTGACATGCTACAATATTCCCTATGGGGTCTTCCTAATATTACAATGACTCTATTGACTTCTTGACACTAGGACAAACCCTAGAAGCACTCAATGGGTGCTTTACCTCTAAATAAACTAACCTTGAGCATGAAACCAATGCTACAAAAATAACAATAATAGTTTTTCTTTCTTTTTACAATATACAAGATCAAGAGTACATTTCATATTTATGAAGATCGAACCTAGTTACATATTTCAACACTCATACTTAACTAGGGAGGTATTCATAATGGTACATGGACATTCTCATATTGAAGAGATCTCATAAGAAGAGTCGAATTGGTAAGCCATCTCATAAACTATTATTTCAGCTTATCTCATTGCATCTCATCATACCAACCAACATTGACACATAGCAAGGCCTTGACTAACAACTATATCTCTCCATAAGATAAGAGCACAATGTTGGCAAGACAAATGACTGATAGACACCATAATCATCGTCTCTCAAGGCACAAACCCCACCTGGGTGTTCAAAGGGTATGTCCTTTTAGGACAATTCTTGTCTTGGAATAACATATTCTCAAGGAATTTCCTCTTCGACTACTCTTACCTATTGGATGCCCACCCATCCTCAAAGAGTATCAAAAACTAGATGCTTGCCCAATCCTCCATTCTTTCTTCACAAAGTGAAGACAAGAACGATGTGTCTATCTCTCCCTTTCAACTACGGAGGATATATCAACAAATCCAAGTTTGTCTCTCAAATACACAAGCTTTTTATTAGGAAGAGATTTTGTCAAAATGTCAGCTACCTGCTCATCAGTGGAGATATATTGTAACTGCAACACTCCATCTTGCACTAACTTTCGTGTGTAATGATACTTGCTATTTATGTGCTTTGCCTTTCCATGGAACACTGGGTCTTCATACAACCTTATGCAACTAGTGTTATCACAATGTATAATCGTAGCGTCCACTGGTCCTTTAAATAGGTCGGATACAAGCGTTCTCAACCAGACAACTTCTCTGCTTACTTCACGTGTTGCAGTGTATTCAACCTCGGCGCTACTCAAAGCAATTTTACTCTTGCTTTCTACTCATCCATAATATCATAGAGGATCCCAAACTAAAACATCCTCCAGTAGTGCTTCTTCCATTTGTCTCACCTCCTCCCCAATCAGAATTTGTATATCCAATCAATTGGACATCATTCTTTCTATCATACTTCAAGAAGTAAGGGATTGTTGCTCACAGATATCTTAGTGTATGTTTGGCTGTTATCCAATGGTCATACTTGGGCTCTATCTAGAATTGATTGAGAATATTCACTGCAAAACAAATGTTTTGTCGAGTATTCACCAAATACATCAGAGAGCCAACCAATTTCCTATACCTTGTAGGATCCATGGGGCTTGAATCAAAACTTCTTAGCCTCTTCAAATTTTTGACCATGGGGGTTGTCATAGGTTTGCAATCCATCATGTCAAACCTCTACAGCATCTTAATGACATATTTTCCTTGACCTAGATATAACTCATTTGGTCCTTCCCAAACTTCCAACCCCAAGTAATAGTGCATAAGTCGTAGATCCTTCATATCGAATTTTGCGGCCTATTACTTCTTGCACTCTTGAATATGACCTTCCACACCTGTTATGAGAAGATCATCCACATACAAAAGAATGATTATGGGTTCATCCTTCACTACCTTGATATAGAAATTCAGATCAGCAAAACTCTTCGAGAAGCCCAATATTTGTAGATATGCGTCCATCCTTGCATACCAAGCCCTTGGAGCTTACTTAAGGCCATAAAGTGCCTTCTTAAACCTACAAATGTGTGTCTCTCTATCATTCACTTCAAATCCCAAGGGTTGTTCTATATAGAGTCTAGACTTCTTCATCAATAATACTGTTCAAGAATGTTGTCTTCACATCCATTTGATGGATGTTCCATCCCATCAATGTTACCAAAAAGACCAACGATCATATAGTTGTATAATTAGCTGTAGGTGCAAATGTCTCTTCATAATCGATGCCTTTTTGTTGGGAGAAACCCCTAGCCACAGATCTTGTCTTATATTTAACAATACTTCCATCTGTTGCATGTTTAATCTTGTAGAGACACTTGCAAGTCACCACAGATTTGTTTTTCAGCCTAGGAACAATTTCCCAAACTCCATTCTTCATTATTGATTGATATTCTTCATTCATAGCGTCTTTCCATTCTTGATGATTGACAACATCTTCAAAGGTGGATAGTTCTACTTCAATTAACTTTGTCATATAGGTTGCATACCTTGAATATCTTTTAGGCTTCTTACTTTTCCCTGAACGTACCCTTGGTTGCTCCATGTCCTTCCATATCTAGAAGAGTAGACTTCAACCAATTAGATCTCTTTTTATTTCCAGGGATGATGATTTGTTGCACAAGTTCACTGGAACCTTCTTCCTCATGATTTGAATCCTCTTCCTCCCTAGGACATTCTTCAAAAAACGGAAGTTCTTCATCATCAGAGTCAATCGAGAGATATTTAGATTTCTTGAATGCAATACATTCATCAAAGATCACATCTCGGCTTACTTCAATTTAGTGCCCTTCCTTTATGTATATCCTATATGTCTTTGAAGTGTTACTATAACCAACAAATATACACTTCATGCTTGTAAAATCCAACTTCTTTCTTTTATCTTTCGGAATGTGAATGTAGACAGGACAACCAAATATCCAGAGATGGTCTACACACACTTTCTTCCTAGTGAATGCTTCCTCAGGAGTCATGTTGTCTAGTGATCTGTGAGGACTTCGATTTTGAATGTAGACAACAGTTTTGATTGTTTCACCCCACATAAATTTAGGCAAGTCTTGATCATGTAACATGGCTCTAACACTTTCTTCAATCGAGCGATTCTTTCATTCTGCTACTCCATTTTGCTCTAGATTATATGGAATTATCAGTGCCCTCTTAATTCCAGCCTCCTTACAGAAAGCTATGATCTCCTTTGAAGTGTATTCTCCTCCATTGTTAGATCTTAGTACCTTTATCCTTCTTTTTGTAATATTTTCTACTTTTGCTTTGAATTCTTGAAATTTTTCTAATACTTTGTAATGGCCCACCTACAATTACAAACAAAATATGAATATTAGCATACATGTGAGACATCCATACAATAGCTACGTATGCATAGACCCGCGTGTATCACATTATATATATGCTAGTTAATACAGGGCAATGTCTAAATTAAGGTAATGAATTGATTATCGAAATAAATTCCTACCTCACCAGAATATAATGAATATATCAAATTAGATATGTAATACATGTACCACCTTAAATACATATATATGATAAATCCTTAATTAAAAGAAAACGTTAATTTTAATTTGCAAATTATATTTAAAATTAAAATTAATAGAATAATAATATAAATTAAAGTAAAATTATAAACTAAATTAATTAATTAATTTATTAAAATAATATGAACTTTAATCAAATCAAATCCTACATATTCAATAAAATCCATAAAAAAATCAAATGAGATTTTATTTTATGTAAAGTTCCATGTAACAAAAACAAAGACACGGAGATGGGAGGAAGGTGGTGGGTAGTGAAATAAAAGGAGGGGAATCTTGAGGAAAAGGGGGGGACTGAGAGGAGGAAATTTCTAAGAAAGTCTTACACACTGAGAGGAGGAGCCTCAATTGTTCTTAAGTTTTGGGCACGGGGGACCAGATTGCATCAATTGAGATGCCTTCTGGGATTGAGTACCTAGGTTGTACCCAGTTTGGCTTGGAGGTTTTGGTCTTTTGGTAACGAGAGCGGGAGCAGGAGCAAATCAGAAGCATCTTCAACCACATAAACACAAGTAGGTACACAACATCAAACTAATAAATTATGATATTACAAATGCTGGTTAAATTCTTATAACAGGTTTCATATTACGTTTAAAGTAAATATTTGAGTAAATTATTTAGAGCCCTACATACTTCATCCTTGGACTTCAACAAATAGATCCAAGTTTTCGTTGAGTGGTCATCAATGAAGGTTACGTAATATAGATGACCTCCAAGAGACTTTGTAGACATAGGACCACAGACATCGAAGTGAATGAGATCCAGGATTTCTTTTGATCTTGAAGCACTGCTTCCAAGTGGTTTCGTAACATTATTACCTAATGCACATCCCTTGCACACTCCTTCGTGATCCTCCTTAAGTTCAGAGATGCCATTCACCATTGAGTTTAGAGTTGGTAAGATTTTGTAGTGAAGGCGTCCAAACCTTCTATGCCAAAGCTCGTGTGGCCTAACTTCAATGCGAACAAAGGCTTGAGAGAGGGGTAAGTAACCTGTAGATTTTTCCTTCACGAATCCCAATGACTTTTGCATTGTTGATGCTAGAGCCTTTATCCCATACCATAACCTTTCCATCTATAAAAGTGACTATATCTCCCTTACCTTTTAGACATGGAATAGAAAGTAAATTCTTTTGCAAACCTGGTACAAATAAAATGTTGTTGAGATGTATGTTTCCTCCATTTTCCAGCTCTAGTGAAGTTGATCCAATCCCTCTTATAGGATAGCTCTTCTTGTCTCCAAGTTCAACGGAGTAGGAAGATTTTCCTCTTGATAGGGCCTTTAGTTGTTTGTGCTCACTTGTCATATGTTTGGATGCTCCACTGTCAATTACCCATATGTATTCATCTTCAAACGTGCCTGTGAGTGCTGAGAATAACCCTTCATCTTTTGTAGTAGAAGTCTTGGTCATATGACTCTTTATAGATAATAGGAGATTCCAAAATGCGTTGATGCCTTGCTTGAGGTGACTTGCCATCATAGGGAACTGCTTCAATGACTTCTTCAAAGATGTAGTGATCTTCATCATGCCCCTTGTTAACCTTAGCTTTGATACTATGTTGAGAAATCTATAGGGCTACAATTAGGATGATTTCTCTTATACTTGATAGCTGCTTGTGATATATTTTTACGTTTTCTTAATTATTAGCTTCTTCTCTTATGTTATTCTTAACATCAAACAACTACCAAAAACATGAAGTTCAAAAGTATACAAGAACACAGGATGTAGGTTGCAAGCCAGGGCCAAAACCTCTCCACTTGAGAGGAAAACCCACAAATCTCTCCTCTTCTTATAGATTCTCCAAATGAAGAATTCCAAGACCTCTAGACCAAGACCAATACCCTTCCAAGACCAAGCTTGACCTTCTTGATGATGTGCTTCTTCTATCCAAGTCAAACCCAATGAAATCTCTTCCAACTACACAACTTCGACCTCCAGCTACAGAATTTCAGCGTCCACTACATGTCTAAAATTTTCGACCCCTGCAACAGTTGTTGCTTTCACACGTGTGAGAAGATCTAGGGCTTCTAAGGTTTCCTTTGTCCTTTGTTTGAGTTGCTTCTCCTTCTGGGGCTTGTAGGTGACCTAGAAGTCCTTTCTTCGACCTTTTTTCTGCAATTTTCACAACTTCGACCTTGCAGCTACAAAACCCTTGCCTAGTCTTCGCATGTGTGAGAGAGAGAAAGAGAAATAACCCAAAACCTTTGTCCTTTCGTCCTTCTATCCTTCTTCGCTTGCCTTTCTTCTATCTCTTCTTTGCTTAGATGATGAGAAGTGAGTGAGTGTCCATAGGAGGTCGAGTTCCCTCCTATATATAGGCTTCCAAGGATGACGACATGCCCTAATGAAGCCGACTTGGTCTTGGGGTATTTTGACACTTTAAATACAAAAATAATTCTTTTGATATGTTACAATATTCTGAATGGGGTCTTCCTCAAACGACAATGACTCTATTGTCTTCTAGACACTAGGACAAACCCAAGAAGCACTAAATGGGTGCTTTACCTCTAAATAAAATGACCTTGAGCATGAAACCCATGCTACAAAAATAACAATAATAATTTTTCTTTCTTTTTACAATATACAAGAATCAAGAGTATATTTCATATTTATGAAGACCAAACCTAGTTACATATTTCAACAGAGCCTTCAAGAAGGAAAAGCATATTTGTTGGTTACAACAAATCATTAAAGGCCTACTGAATATACATTCCAGAACAGTGACGAATTGAGGTCAGCCATGATGTCACCTTCGATGAGAGAGTGGGATATTGGAAGTCTAAGGAAGTCTCCATAGATACCTTAGATGAAGTAAAGTGGGATGACTCAAGAGATGAATGTTCAAGTTCTACAGAATGTACCGGTAGGCCAAAAGGACCTCAAGATCAAACAAAACCAATCATAGTTCTAGAGATCAAGAAGAGACCAGCATGGCTCAGATCTACATTGAAAGAGGCAGAAGGACATGCAACTCCTGATGGCACATCTAGAGAGGTGAAGAAATTAAGAGGTTCTCCAGCTATGCAACTCTCATGACAAACTCATTGATGAAGAACCTTCCACATATGAAGAAGCAGCTAACCATTAAGTATGGAGGGAAGCAATGAATGAGAAATAAAAATCGATCATGAAGAACGATGTTTGGGAGATTGTGCCAAGGCCTGAAGGTAAGTCAATGGTGACTTCCAAATGGATATACAAGATCAAACATATTGTAGATGGTAGTATTGACAAATACAAGGCACAATTTGTGGCTAGAGGTTTCTCCCAGAAGAGGGAGAGGACTATGATGAGACCTTTGTTCTAGTTGTCAAGTACACCTCCATTAGATCCATCATTTCTCTTGTTGCTCCGTTGGGATGGAAATTGCACCAGATGGATGTGAAGACTACTTTCCTCAATGGAGTGATTGAGGAAGAGGTGTACATAGAGCAACCTCAAGGCTTTGAGGTATATGGAAAGGAATCTCATGTTTTCAGGTTAAAGAAGGCCTTCTATAGACTCAAGCAAGTTCCAAGAGCTTGTTATGCTTGTATTAACAACTATCTTACGAGTTTGGGATTTACCAAGAGTGAAGTCGATCCAAACCTTTACTTTAAGGTTGTGAAGAATGCACTTGTGATCTTATTATTATATGTTGATGACTTGTTTCTAACAGGTGTCGGGCCTCTTATCATTCAATGCAAGAAGTCGTTGGCTTTTGAATTCGATATGAAGGATCTTGGGTTGATGCCCTATTACTTGGGATAAAAAGTATGGCAGAAACCTAGTGAAGTCTTCCTTGATAAAGGAAAGTATGTTTAGATATCCTTCACAAATTTGGTATGATGGACTGAAAATCTATGGAGACTCCCATGGTGGTTAACCTAAAGAAGTTAAGAGGCTCCAACTCCATATTGGTAGATCCATCTATGTATCGATGGTTGATTGGTTCGTTGATGTATTTGGTTAACACCAGGATGGACATATGCTTTGTTGTGAACACTTTGAGTCAGTTCTAGGTTGAACCGAGACATGAGCATTGGATTGTAGCAAAGCACATCTTGAAATATTTGTGTGGTACAGTGAATTATGGCTTGAGATTTGTTGCAAACGAGGATGTACAACTTTCAGGATGTACATATGTTGATTGGCCAAGAAGTGTTGAAGATAGGAAGAGTTCCTCGAGAGTATGCTTTAGTTTGGGATCCGCTATGATATCATGTATGAGCAGGAAGAAGAGGTCGATTGCACTCAGCACTGTTGAAGCAGAATACATCGCAACCAATGAGGTATGCACCGAAGCAATATGGCTCCGAAAGTTGTTTGTAGGACTATTCAGCCAAGAGTTGGAACCAACAGTGATACATTGCAATAATCAAAGTTGTGTGAAGCTTTCAGAGAATCCATGACAAATCGAAGCATATTGAGATCAAGTACCACTACATCCCTGACATGGTGCAGAAGAGAGCAATAAGGCTCGAGTTCATCTCCATCGATGAGTAGATAGTTGATATTCTGACAAAGCCGTTGTTGAGAGACAAGTTCATGTACTTCAGAGATAAGTTAGGTCTCGTGCAGATTACCCTTATCGTTGAGAGGGAGTGTTGATATGTCTGCAGCGCGGATGGCCATTCTCTGGGTCCAGGAGACCTAGAGGGCTCAACAGGCAGTGTTGAGTGAGTGTCTCTTGGAGGAGGACCTTGATCACACGCCAAGAATGGTGGAGTGAGGTCCTAGACTTTGATCCAATGTTGCAAACATCACGATGTTTTCAAAAAATCGCGCTTTTTTAAAGGAGGCGATTTAATCGACCGATAAAATCGATGATTTCTTCAATCTGAAAAAATCACGATTTTATCGCAATTTTTGACTCGGCCAATAAAAATCGTGGATCCGGGCAACAATGAGTTTTAAAGATAAATTTCAGTTTTTTTTTCATTTTGCAAACAGAGGGCGAGAGTGAGAGCTAAGGAGAAAGAGAACTCATCTACAAGGGCAAGAGAGAAGAAAAGTGAAGGAATTTAGCATCCCAAGCAAAAAAAATCAAGTTTGAACCATCTTCAGCAGAGTGTGCTTTTCAGGTATGGGCTCCAAATTTGGCCCTATTTTTTTTGTTTTTTCTTGTTTTTTCTTGTTTTTCCTTGGGTTTTCATCACCCATATATTTTCCATCATTTTTGCTTGGATTTGAGTGTGTTTTTTTGTCATTTTTGTTGCATTTAGTGGAGAGGGTTTTTTTTTGTCAAAAATGCAAAATCTTGATTGTTAGTTTTATTTGTTTAATTTCTTCTTGTGCCCTAGTTTTTTTCCATGATTTTTACTTGGGTTTGAATGTTTTTTTTTTCCATTACTGTTGTATTGAGTTGAGGGTTTTTTTTTGTCAAAAATTCAAAATGTTATATGTAAATTTTAATTTCATTTGTTTAACTTGCCATTCTTCTTGTGCCCTAGGTTCAAACTTCAAACTTTAATCTTACATTAAAACTCAATATTCAACAAAGTTACAAATATTCCAAGGAAATTGGACCCTCTGTGGCAATTTGGTGAACCTAATGGAGGGTTTTGATAGATCAAATTTGACTTGCAAGTTATGTGGACATCATATAACAGGGGGGTATACAGATTGAAGTTCCACCTTGCACAAATTTCTAGACTTGAGGTAGGGCCTTGCTCAAATACAAATTCATAAATCATCCGAAGAGCCTCAAATCATTGTAAGAAATAGAGACAACCAAACTGTTTAAGGCAACTTTGAAGAGTCAAATGGCAGGGGGTGGAGTGGCAGGATCGGGAGGGGATCGTGAGAGTGGTACTGGTTCTTCTTCACTATCAACATCTACACCCAACCCCATAGCTACCTCATCATTTTTTGTTCCTAGAACTGTTACCCACCATTTTGCGGGTAATATCCATAGGATAATTTTTTTCTCCAAGATGGTCCTTCAGCCGGTAGCAAGCAACCCCTTGCAACCACCAGCTAGTTCATTGTGCCATTTCTCTACCACCTGAGCCAGCCATGTGGTCCCTCGCCCATTTGCCATGATCGTATGTTTGAAGGTGGGCTTCCAGAACCTAAAGGTATGCCTTGTCATTTTGTAATTGAGTATCGTAGTTTGCTTATCATGGACACTTTTGAGCATGAATTAATGGGGGGATTCAGTGGAAAGAATGGGCCAGGTCTATGCCCTTATCCCCTAGACCCCTTTTGGGTATTAACCTTGTATTCTAGTCCCGTGGGATCTCTTTTACTGACCATTTGGATTTAGGGATGGTATTTCATGAGAAACTCCGATTTTGGTTGCGTGGTCCCGCTCCCTTATCTGCTTATGTTACCCTCTTTCCACTCATTATTTCCCCAATCATCATTTCTCCCACCTGGGTCCACATTCCTCCATTGGGTTCACATAAGGTTAGCATGCCCCATCACCTTGCCCACACCTTGGGTCATGGCCTGGAATGAAGCCCAAAAGCTGATGCAGCTAAAAAGAAAGATAAAAGCATTCAACGGGAAATTGTACCACAAAATGCAAAAGATAGTCGAGACAAACACATTTAGCACGTGGGCAAAAGCCAATACATGAGCTCTACCCCATCATCATGGCCATCGCCTCGGTTCCTACAAGTTCTATGAGCCTCCTTCATCATATAGGAACCCATGATTGTCCCAACCCCTGGTGGGCAATGAACTGCCCCACCTTAAAAGGGGGTATTCACTGCTATATCTTATACATCATGCTCTTACCCCTTGAGCCTCGAGCAGTTAGTCAAAAACATCATAAAAGGCATATAAAAAAGGGTGGAAAAATCAAGGTTGGAACACCTCATGTACCATGATTGCTCCCTTCCTACACGTTATAAACCCAAGTGTGGGCTTTCGTCTTATTAGCTACCCTTGTACCTCAGCATGTGACCCAAAGTTGCCCCTCCTCATCCCCTATTTCATTCACCTATTTGTCACATGCCACCACCTTTTGAAGGAGGTACCTTGATTATATTATCCCCTTTAGAAGTAGAAACCACCTAATAGGATTATTGGTTAACCCCATTTGGAGTTTAGGAGACATTGACACATCCTGAAGCCCATTATGGAAGGGCAGGCCATTATGAAGTCCCCACCTGTGATCCATGATTGGTAAGCTCATTTACTCGATTTCTCTAATGACTTGTTATACTAGAAGGCTAGGGGACGCATTGGGTCTTATGCAGGATTGTAGATGGTCTCCATCTTGGGTTTGGTCTCCCTATACGGGGTCCTAATCCTCCAAAGGGCTACATTGGCACATGTAGGGTGTGCACTGAGAACCATGGGCCTCCACAACAACAGACAACACTCCATGGATCCCCATAGTCATTCAGATATTGCTCGTGGCTCACTTATTGAACGAGGAAGATGCACCCAATCCATCATGCCCAGCTAGCCCCAGATTTGCACCATACACTTGGCAGATGATCCAGGACTTGCACAATGATGTGGCATCATCTACACCATCATCCTAGCCCTTGTGGGCGATCTACAAACATCTTTGATTTGTTTGGAGACCCATGAGGACACTTGTGTACCCCCACATGTCATTTGAAACACCACAAGTTATTACAAAGGGCCAACCCCTTGTCCAATGCTTTTGAGGGTCCTATTCATCATTGTGGCACCCATGGACCTCATCAGGCCTCTTAGAGGGCCCTACGACATGCACAGATTAATATTTGACCTCTTGAGAGGCTTACTCGTTCATTTATGAGCTAGTTTGGTGGGCTTGTCCCCAAAAGTTGAATTATTAATACATTATTTTATTTTTGGGGCTTACGTAGGCCAAGGAGGCTAATTCGAACTCCTAATTTGTGTATAAATACAAGTGATGAGCTCATTTTCTCATCATCACTTTGGATTGGATCTTTTCTCTCTCCTGAGATTTTCGCACCTTTTTCCAGAGGATGAATTGGAGCTTTATGGATGAATTTTGATGTGGATATTGGTCTATCTTCTCTTGGAGCTTCTCTCTTGTCAATTGTGAACAGTTGGATATATTCTATTACACGTAAGTAAATGCTTTTAATGTTATTCTTGTTTTACTTTGTCATATACATTGGACTGGGATTTTCGTTGTTCTAGGGCTAATTATTGCATGCATTTACTGCTTAAAATTGTGGAATTTTGTCTCTATTATAGCATCTCTTAATGTATGGGCCATGTAATTTGAACGAAATCTCCTGAAGGTAATTCTATCAAAGAATTTGACCTTGATAAGCCATTCCCTTTGTGCATCGAAGTATAAAAGTTGCAATATTGCTTCTCCTTGGGCTAGAAGGCTAGCGAAGTGGTCTTGAGGCCTCTTCACTGGGAAATAAGAAATCCTACTCATATTCATCATAAACTCCATTCTCCCAAAGATTAAGGCACTGATCTACCAAAAGGTGGTCACCAAAAACCACATGCTTTCATCTCCTTCCAACTCTTGCCAAGTTGGGGTACCTAGGGCATCAATTTCTCGCTAAGCTAGCCCTCCAAAAAGTTTGATCTCCTAGGGTCTCCTGCGCTAGCCTTTCCTCAAGCTCTCCTCCAAATTTGAAGCCATTACAACGGTGGAGTTGGGAGAAAAGCCAGGCCTAGCTCCAGGATCAAAATTTGCCTTAGCATCCCCAAGGCTAGTACCTCAAAAAGTCAAATTAACACCTTCAAGTGAAAATTCTTTCTTTGGCCCTTTTCTTGTCTAGGGTAAACATCATTGGTTGCTATATTCATTCCCCCTATCCTAGACCGGGTCCATTTGGTCCCGTGTGGTCCTATTTCTTTGAAGAGATAACTCTTTAAGAACAATCTCAAATACCAATTATGATAGGCCTTTTAGGGATTGGGAAATTCCTTCATGAGTCATATCCCATAAACTTAACCCTTGAAGCAAGCAAGCCTCATCTTTCTAACTCTTCTAAGAAAGGGATTATTGGGGTCACAATATTTCATTGACTTATCCTTCATCGGTCACAATACACCGGGGTCTCCTCCCATCGGTGAAAGTTCGTATATAAAAGGGAACCTTAGTTGAGGTGACGATGGGTTAAGTATCCATTTGTTGTCCTTGGCCTAGTATTTTCCCTTTAGGCCCCCTGCTAGTTTGAGTAGTGACAAGAACCACACTTCGTGCACAACCATTTGTCACGTCAATTCTTAAAAAAAGGGAGTAGGAAGAAGTTGACAAATTGTTGGGCAAGTTTTTTCTTTGGAGTGATATTCCTTTCAGCATTCCCAGGAACAATCCATTTTTCCAGCCCACAATTGATGTTATTGCTATTGTTGACCCAGGGTACAAAGCCCCTTCATACGCTGACTTTAGAGGGCACATTCTTCATAATGAAAATGTTGATTGCACTAAGAGATTGGAGGAGTTTAAGGGATCATGGACACACACAGGATGCACTGTGATGTCATATGGTAGGACCAATCAAAAGGGTAGAAGTATTATTAACTTTTTGACTAATGGTCCCAAAGGAACAATGTTTATGAAATATGTTGATGCATCTACACCAGTGTTCCACGGGGACGCGTCCCCCAGGGTCGGGTGCACGCGCCCCTCGCACCCCATGCACCTGGGACGGGGGGACGTCTGGCGAAACGTTTCCCCATGTCCCCCTTTTGGGGAGACGCAAAGGGAGACGTTTCCCCAGTGTGGGGGACACATAGGCGTCCCCCCTCAAAATGGGTTATGCGTCCCCCATTAAATTTGCTTGTAAACAATGATTTATGATAGGGAAAACCTAGTATTTGACCATATTTCCCTACAAATGCTATGCAATTCATGGTAATGTTAAATTCTTAAAGTAAAAGGATGAAAATGAAAGATAAAGGAGAATGTCACTTTATCTTTCATTTTCATCCTTTTACTTAAATTTTTAACATTACCATGAAATGACTCAGGATGTTTGAGAGTGGTTCTGACCTCATTGGATTTCATATGGAGAAAGTAGAATTTTAGATCTCACTCAAAATCCAACAGACTTAACAGTTTTTCAGGAATTTAGGATTTGATGGATTGCAATGTTTCCATTGCATTTTGTCATGTACAAGGGTATGGAATTAGTATTTAATCAAGAGCACCAAGCCCTCTATATATTTTAGAGTGACTTTTAGACTCATCACTCCACTGTTTTTGAGTTTTAGCTATATCAATTTCCTATTCTAGACTTTAGATTTCAGTATTTATTATAGTTTATTTTAGAATGATGAATTTAAATTTTAAATCAATTTAGAATCTAGAATGATGAATTTAAGTTTTAAATCAATGTATATTCTAGAATGGTGAATAATGAATAATGAATATGGATCAGAGTATTTCATTATTGAATCTAGTGGTCTATGGATGAATCATGTATGTATTAGTAAGGATGATGAGTATCGATCAATGTATTTCATTATTTAATTCAAATATGTATGTATTATTGTATTTATGCTTTCATTATAGAATATGAATAGGAAAAAAATTATATACCCCGACATCCCCCCATCCCCCATAAATTTCCCTAAAATTTGAGGGTACTCCCACACGTCCCCTTTGTGCGTCTCCCCACACCCGCGTCTCCCCGTCCCGGAGTCTTGGTGGAACATTGATATGCACATATCAAATATGCACGGATATTATGTGATTTGTTTGACGTGTTCATTTAGGAGGTGGGTCCACAACATGTTGTCCAAGTCATAACGGACAATGCTGCAAATTATGTTGCTGCTAACAAAACTTATTTTGGACACCTTGTGTTGCACATTGCACTGATTTGATGTTGGAGGACATAGGAAAAATTCATTTTGTCAAGAATATTGTTGAATCATCAAAACACATTACAAAATTTATATATAAGCATGCATTTGTGCTTCATTTTATAAGAACATTCACCAACAAGAAGTTGGTGTGCCCTGCCATTACACGGTTTGCCACTAGTTTCATACCTCTTCAATCCCTCCTGAATTTTATGTGGGATGTGAAAAGAATGTTTCTTTCAAAGGAGTGGTGTGTATTGTCATATAGCCGCAAACCAAAGGGAGAGGCCATATGCAGGTTAGTTTCATACCAGGAAAGTTTTTGGGTGGGAGTGCAGAGGGTGTGTAACATTACTGAACCTTTGGTAAAGGTTCTTCGATTAGTTGATGGAGACAATCCCGCAATGGACTACTTGTATGAGGCCATGGATAGGGCCAAAGAATCCATTCACAGCTACAATGACAAGAAGGGGGATGAGGGGTTTGAGAAAAAACAATTCATATGGGACGTGATTGATGAGCGATGGAACAATACACTCCATCGTCCCATTCATGTTGTAGCCATCTACCTAAACCCCGCATTTTCTTACTCATGTGGTTTCTTATTTAATGTTGATGTCATGGATGGATTCTTCACTTACGTTCAGAAGATGGTGCCATCTCTAACGGAACGTGCAGAAATATCCAAAGAAATGGAGATACACAAGATGGCAAGTGGAACATTTAGCTTTGGCATGGCTATCCATGATAGGAAGACTAAAATGGCATGTAATCTTTAGTTTGTTTCAAAATTCATTATCTCTTCAAGTTCATACTTTGCTTCAACTTTCAAATTTCATTTTCTTCTTATGTTTATATTATTTGTTGTAAATGCATGGTGGAGAAGTTGCAGTGGCAGAGTACCCAATCTCCAAAGGCTTGCAATTCAAGTGCTCAGCCAAATATGTAGCTCCTCGGGATGTGAGCACAACTGGAGTGTATTTGAAAAAATACACACCATGAAGCGCAACAGGTTAAAATATTCCAATTAATATTTTGAATTCATTAAATAATAATTTTTTATAATTATTAATTTATGACCCTTGTACAGGTTGGAGTCCCAACGACTTAATGACATGGTCTACGTCTACTACAATCTTCGATTGTGGGTGAGGCAACTTGAAAGGACATCTGATGTGAAGGCCATCTCATTGGATGGGATTGACACCACTGCTGCATGGAGGGTTGAGGCCGAGAGGCCTATCATGGAGTCGGCCCCTGATTGGTTAGAGCAGGAGGTAGTGGAGGGGGAAGAGGAGGAGGAGGAACAACAAGAGGAGGAGGTGACACCACCTACCCCTATCACTAGTAGAGTACATGGTCTACCTCCTATAGCTCCTAATTCTTCAGCTTCTAGAGCACAATAGAGTCCACTGCCAACCCCACTACCTTCTTCATCTAGAGGGAAAGTTGTTACATTTTCTCGCAAGAGGGGCAAAAGAAATTAGTAGTATTAGTTATCTGGTTCATTTCATTGTATATGACATTATGACTCATGATACGAGATACATTATTATATTTTTTGTTGATATTTGGAGGTTGAGTTGGGACTCCAGACTTAGTATTCAGGACATGATTCACTATTATGTGTGATGTAGCACTAGACATGATATTACACATCTTATATATTAGTTCTTTTTTCATATTTATGTGTCAAGGTATTTATTTTATGTTGTGGACACTATATATTAGAAGAATTGAAAAAAAAATAATATTTTTGTATTCGCCGATTTTTTGTCGATTTTTACCGGTTTTCTCCCTCTTTTTACGATTTTTTCCGATTTCGGACCCTCGTCGATTTAATCCTGATCGCGATATTTGCAACATTGCCCTATTCACACATTAAAAGGGTGCAGTGAGGTCTTGGACCCTAATCACACACCAAGTAGAGTGAAGTGAGGTCCTTTCAGCGTCTAAACCCGATCACCAACCAAGAAGGGGTTGAGTGAGGTCTTGACCTAGAGTGCTCACAAGGAAGAGTGAGTGAGTGCTTGCTAGTTGAGGGTCTCAGCATTTTGGCCTAGTTAGAGGACATGGGATTTGAGGATCAATCACATTGGAGGAGTGAATCCTGTTTTGTTGATGACATTGCCATGGGTTTGGTGTCGCCCCAGATATGGCCACTAGCGGATGTTGATGATAGATGATGATATTGATAAAGATGGATAGTCTTTTCTTTAGAGAAATTTGTTCAATTTGACAACATCTATGATAGTGATTATGAATACCTCCCTAGTAAAGAGGGAGTGTTGAATTTGTAACTATGGTCGGTCTTCATAATGTACATTTGGTCACTTGATGTAATTGCATTTCTCATTGTGAAGCATATTTATAAATGCTTGAGTCAAAGGAAAAATTATTTTGAGTCAAAGTCCCATTGCGACTTTTTAAAGATGAAAATTTGAATTTTTGAAATGAAAATTTTGGCTCCAAAAGTAACAAGTCGGCTTCCCTCCAAGTCAAGTTGGCTCTGGACAAGAGACACGTCCATTCACCCAAAGATAGACTACTATATAAAGGCAGCTTGACCTCCTCCATTTGGTAATTCGCATTCTCTCACACAAGGACAATTTTGGGCAAGCAAGCGAAGGACAAGAAGGACAAAGTAGGACGAAAAATAAGGTTGAGTTTTCTCTCTTCTCTCTCTCTCTAACAACTCGGACGTGTGCATTGATCACTCTCTCTCTCTGGTTCGCATTTTTTCCTCAATATTGAAAACCCAGGAAAAATGTTGTTGTCTTCTCTCCCCGGCAACGGTGCCAATTAATGTTGTACCTTAAGAAACCAATTTCCTGGCTATAGAGAAATTGTGCTTAAGACATTAATAAATATTATTTACTGTCACTTCTTAGTCACTTTATTGTTTGTTGTGTCCTTAAATGAGGACCTGGAGAACCTGGTCTTTAACCCTTAATACTTGTATGACCAGAACATCTCAGAATGCCATTTGTTGCTAGATATAAATGATGAATGAAGAATGCTTGAAGGAGAAGTTAAAGATAATATGTTGATCTTTCACAGAAACTACTATCTGTAACTTAGAAGAATTATGAAACCGGGAACTGAATCACATACAATATGTTGTTTAACACGGAAACTACTATCTATGACTCTTGGAAAAGTTAAAGATAATATGCTGGTCTTTCACAGAAACTATTATTTATAACTTAGAAAGGAAGGTGAAAACTTCAAGTATAGAAGCGCTCCTTTAAGGAATTTTAAATTTATCTACATAAGCAAATAAAGGCATGCAGTTTCATTACTATACTTGAAAGAAGAAAACATAACATGACACATGACAGAGAAGGTTACAAAATTATACCCAACAAATCATGGAAACTTTTGATTCTTTCATTAATTAAAGATGATATCAGGAATACAGTGGCCTAGTCTCCGGGTTCTCCAAAATTCGAACCCTTTCTTTGTAAATTTTCATCTTTTTATACATTGTGGAACAGTTGTTGATTTCTGAAACTGCCCTAAATTATTTAACTGCTTCTCTAACTATATGAAGTAAAAACTATTACAGAATTTTACAGAGGGTAAAAGACACCTCAAAGAAAATGAAATAACAGGAACATAACTGAATTCAGAAGGGGGCAATAACTGCTAGCTTGCTCTGTTAATCCGCTACCGAATTCCTCTGTAAATGCCCTAATTATGCTTAATTCATTGTAGTTGTAATGAAATGCCTTTAGCTTGTGTGATCCTGGGCTTACATGGGCATTTTGGTTGGCCAAAATAGAAAGAAAACATACCCGATTGTCTTCTTCTTCAGATTCGGCTCTAACCCTGATTTTCCACTTTACACGGCGAAATTAACGCAAACCTTTGATTAATACGGAACTCAAAAGAGTTAATCTTGCTTTATAAATCTGTCAAATCCGCCCATTCAGCGCTCCGTTGACTTCCATCGCAATCGACCCGATATATCACTACAAAAGTTAACTTTACACACCCTTAAACCACATAACTATGGTAATATTGGACTTATGCATAAATCCTTCATATTTGCGCTTCTTCCATTATATCTTTTATAATATAAATATGCCATAAAACACACTTTTTCCGCTTTTAATACGGGTTGCGCACAACTATCGAAGCATACCTTTTCCGCTGATATATCCCCACCATAAATCTGGGCTTTTCGGATCAGACGGTCTATAAATATTTCGGGTGGGACATAAGCCCTGAGAATACCTGCCTGAAATGGGCAGTTTTCTCTCTTCACCCGGCTGCTACGTGTCGAATGATAAGTGGGATCGGGTGAGCTTCACTAAAAACCGCTTACCATTTTAACTCCGCCAGAAATCCCACTTGTAATTTTAAATCCGCCCTTTGTATGCCTCGCAGACCCGCTAAAGTTATAAAATGCAATATAAATAATTTCGGGCCCGGATTGCCGTCGCAAATCGCAATATATATATATATATATAATATATATATATAATATATAATATATATATATAAATATATATATATATAAGCCCTGAGAATACCCGCCCAAAATGGGCAGTTTTCTCTCTTCACCCGGCTGCTACGTGTCGAATGATAAGTGGGATCGAGTGAGCTCCACTAAAAACCGCTTACCATTTTAACTCCGCCCGAAATCCCACTTGTAATTTTAGATCCACCCTTCGTATGCCTCGTAGACCCGCCGAAGTTATAAAATGCGATATAAATAATTTCGGGTCCGGATCGCCGTCACAAATCGCAATAGGCATAAGTCATATATATATATTAACGTTATGCGATGATCGCGGACCCAACGGGAGAATGAAACATAATATATGTAATATCGGGTCTGACCATCGCATATCGCAATCGACGGAACCCACATATATATATATATATATATATATATATATATATAATATATATAATATATATATATAAAAGGCACTCTATGTTATTGTGGACCCATCGGCATTATAAATGTAATATATATCTTTTCAGGTCTGTCATTGCAAATCACGATCGGCGGAACCCATATGCATAGTTCTCTGCGTTTTATTGTAGCGGACTGATGAGCTTTATTAAAGAATAATATATATATTTCAGGGTCCATACCTTTAACTTTAACAACTTATTTCCCTTTGCGAATCCGATATATTTCTTTGTTTCTTTCTTGTTTCGATATATATATATATAATTATATATAATATATATATATATATATCAGGTCTAGCTCCATATAACCATTTATATAGCGATTTGATTTGTTTGTATAGCAACCTTGGCTACTCCGGGGCCGATTCTTTTACAATTCTTTTAGCAATTCCGCTATGCCATTATCACTTCTTCATCTTACTTTTATCTCTTCTTTCTGAAGTATTTTCAAGTGATTCTTGAATGAAAAATGAATATTATAAACAATAAAAATGCATGTTACAACAGTTCCCTTGTTCTTTATGATTGAATTTCTGAAGTATAATTGTTGAATGATCTATTGGAATAAGTTAAAAGAAGATCTAAATCAAAAGTAATTATCAGAATTTCAGAAATATTGTACTAACCCTAATTGCACTAAGAAAATCAACAGTAGAAACTGATCTTCTGATCTAATAATTACTTTCCAATGATTTCCAATCAAGTTATCTTATGTCACATATATCATTAAGCAATTATACACAGAAAATCTCAACAGTAATGCAATGAAAATAGTAGGATCATAGAGAGACAACCATGCATAATAGAGACAACAAAATTTACCCTAGGCAAACCCAACCTTGGGAAAACCCCAACAACTTTTCTTCTAAGGAGATATTGTTCTTCAACAATATTTACAATTCAAAAACATTCTAGAAACCTGTGCTAAAATCCAAGTCCAAGATATCAATCAAACCTCGTCAAAATTCCATCTTGGTCAACGTTGGTCAAACCCCAAAAAATAGTTCCTTCTGGTCAACTTTCGACCTAGTCAACCTATCTCTTTCGGTCAACTTCAGACTTGCAGTTGACCCCTACAGTGACCTGTGGTTGACCCTTGTGGTCAAACCTACAATCAAACTTTCCTTCACTGTGGTCAAACTCGACCTCTTTTTTGTGGTCAAAGTTAGCCTATAACTGCGGTCAAAGTCAGCGAGAAATCTCGATCCAGTACAGTCATTCAACTCAATCAAATAGCAAGTCAATGGTCAACTCAAAACAAGCTTTTGATATGGTCAAACTTGGTCAATTCATCCTTTAATCTGCTCCTCTATGTGGCTGCTTCAGAAGATATGTTGTTGTGTGAGGTCGAAATGAGGTAGTCTTTGTGTATTTACACCCATTCATTTGTGGGGTCGACTTGACACTTTGGGGCCTACATGAAGCCCAAAAATATAATAATTTAATTTTAATTTTTCATAATTTTCCTTCGCCCACTTGGGAGACCTTTTAGCATGCAGGAATACGTCCCAATGCTACAAAAAATCAACACTCCCTCTTAGCAAGGGAGCTATTCTCTGCAACAGAATTCCCTTGCTGAAATTTCTCCTTCCTTAAGAAAAGTTCATGAGCTTGTCATGTTGATGCATGTCTATAAAATAATGCCATCCTAGAGTGGGCAATGTTAACCCTCTCATATGTAAGTATCCAAGGCTTTTGGCCAAAGTCCTTTATGGCACCTTAGGCAAATGTATCAATCTCCTCTAGTCATGACCTAGCCAAGTCTTTCTGCCATCCAAGTTTTCTTAGCTCCTCTGGACAAAATTTACCCTTGAACCATTCACCTTTCTGGTCAAAGTTCTTTATGAGCTAGCTAAGTCCTTCTGGCTTCAAAGGTGAATTACATCTATCTCCTTCCGTCAACATAGCCAATTGCTTCTAGCTTCTAAGGAGAAGATATGCCCAATCCTATAATTTCCCTGGGACATTCACCTTTGGTCGACCTAGCCATGTCCTTTTGGCTTTAGAGTTGATGTATCCTACATTTTCCCTTGTAATTGCCTTGGGCCATTCACGTTTCTGGTCAAAGACTTTTATGACCTAGCTAGGTCCTTCTAGCAGCCAAGTCCTTTTGGCTTCAAAGGTGAATGTATTCATCTCTTCTTGGTGAAAGTCCTTCCAACCAATGTATTTTATCGCTTCAGGAGATGATTAGCCCAATCCTGCAAAGACCTCATCATTCCCTTCCAATGAATGAGACATTCAGCATCAAACTAAGCTCATCTTTGTCCACAATCTACTCATTTGTGGATATGTATTGGAGTTGTATTGCTCCTCTTTGCATCATGTCTCGAATGAAGTGACCCGACCATGTCCTTCTAGCATCTGAAGCCTCATTGCTTAATGACTTGTGATATTCCTGCAAAGACTCACTTCACCTCATGAGACATATCCTAGACCACATCCAATTGTAAAACATAGGCACCACATGCTTTGTTATTATGCACTATATATGCCTCGACTCAACCATAAACTGGTTCAGGATGTTCACTGTAAAGCATATCTAGCTTGGTGTTAACCAGGTACTTCACGAATCTAATCAACTGCTTGTACATAGTGGGATTCACCAAATCTAAATCTCAAATACCAAGAAATATAGTGTATCTGGCCAGAATTATACATTTCAATCTCTGAGGGTAACTCCCTTTGTCATGGAAGTAAATATGCCTGCCACTTCTACTCCCTCTGCAAGCATGTCCTTCTACTATGGTTGCTCCCTTTTGTAAACAAGCCCTTCTACTATAGTCTCCCCTGGAAAGACACACTACTCCTAGAGATCTTTTGTCTCTAAGCATCTAGTCTTACATTCTCAATGCCATGACATTTTCTTGGAACGTTACTCCTACTTTGTCTGACTGTCGGTTCCCTTGGAACTAGAAACTCTTCCTATTGTCAGACACGATCCTGGATGTTAATCTGTACAATTTCTTCCAAACATTCTTAAGAATATGATCATCTGCGAAAGGAGCAAAAATTTTCTCTTATTGGAAAAACCCTCTTTTAACAACCTTGCCTTATACTTCTTAACGTTGCCACCTATGTAATGACAGTCTTCGCAATGGACCTGTTTTTCTGTAAACCTCGTTCAAGAGGTCATGGAAAAATAAAATTCTTAATGGAAGTAAGAAAGAAATATCAAGGCCATATAAAAAAAAAAAAAAGACAAGAGTTTGACTAAATAAAAATAATAATAATCAAGGGCGAAAAATATGAATTACACATCTTTTGATTAAAGTACTGTGAGTTGTACGGAATTGTCGACTCCCTCTTGATCCTTGCCTCCTTGCAAAAATCAATTAAGTTAATTTGCAATCTCATCAAGCTTGGATTCCTTGTCTTCTTCTGAGATATATGTTCATCCCCATCCTCAACATCAGTTGTTGATGCATGCTTTCTTTTTCTACATAACAGCTAGGGTTTCTTCATTTTGTGGATTCATCGAGTTATCTAGCCACACCAAGGGCTCAACAGCAAGCTAGAATCAATATCAAGTCATCCTCATGCTATCAAGGAGATAAACCAAGTATGCATCACACTAACTCCACTTGCATCCAACACTTTAGTCTTGCTTTAGGGTTTTATCTCATAAACCTTGGGACTTTTTCATCCAAGATTTCAATGTAAGTCGTAACTTCCAAGTCTTCTAGGGTTTCAAACCCTAAGTCTTCCAACTCTTGTACCATACAACCACAAAGACTCCAAAGAAAGGCACATACTTTAATACAAGTGTTATGATAGGCTCTTTTCTTGCTTTATAAAAGTAGGTGAAGAAGCCTTTCCCTTCAGCTCCCTCTCGCTCTAGAGTATCTTTCTTGGTGGATGAATCAGAGAGGTGTACTTAGTTAAATACCAAATGATCAAGTTAGCAATATCTAATGTGGACAATAAACAAGGGTTTGATTATGTGTCAAATGTAGGTTTGTGCTTGTCAGCGCACCCCATGTCATGCTTGAAAAAATGTTATCATCCATATTATAGAATGTCTAAAGCGTAATCTCGAAACTCAAGTCATTCCACAGAAATGGGTTATCCCCAAACTCAAATTAATTTGTAAGAAGTGCAGACATGCTTGTCAAACTTTCTGCCACCTTAGAATACCTCCTTGGCTCCTGAAATTCAACCAACCTTAATCAGCCCTTGAAATTCCCTTAAAATGCATCACCAGAGGTCCTCAAACTGCCCTCTAAACAAGCCCTTAATGATCTCTGTAATCTGGCTTCAATGTCCATCAAAATTCAGCCTTCCTTCTGCTATCAATTTGCCACCTCCTATGCCCTAAACAAGCTTCCTAGATGCCTTAAAAACTCGATCCAAATAGGCCTTTGGAGGGCCGAAATTTTGGCTCAGATCAAGCCTCATTCTTCTTGTACTTGGCTTCTCCTAAACTCAAACTCTTTAAGATACTTCAATGGTTGTTCTTTTATCAAAGCTCTAATTCCATTTTGAATTTTCTATAATAATGCACAGTAGAAACTGATCTTCTGATATGATAATTACTTTCCAATGATTTCCAATCAAGCTATCTTATGTCACATATATCATTAAGCAATTATACACAAAATCTCAACAAAAATGCAATGAAAACAGTAAGATAAAAAAGAGACAGCCATGCACAATAGAGACAACAAACCTTACCGTGGGAAATCCAAACCTTGGGAAATGTTGATTTTTGAGTAGCTTGGGAGGTACTCCAAGCCCTAGGGTTCAAGGTTTGGAGGGTGGAGCACCAGAAGAGTCACTTGTGGGCTTGGAACCCAAGGTTGGGGTTTTGCACCCATCGTGATTTGGGACACATTTCGACATGTGATGGATGAGGATGATAGTACTCGTTGAGACGAATCTGACACATCGAAAATCATACGATTCTAAGTTGTAGAAATGGAGATATGAATTTTTGAAAGTTATGTGTGGGCATGGTGGCACAAGGTCAAAGTCAACTTGATGTTAATAAGCCTTGTGTTAGGTTGTCAAGCACTATGATGACGTTTTGAAGAAGCCCTTGTATGTCGTATAAATACAAGGTGAGTAAGTCTCATTTGGCTCATCCATCCATGCAACGCAAGGCAGAAAAGGAGCATAGGAAACTCGGCTAGGGGAGAAATACTACCTTTGTTTGGGTTACACGTTGGAGGCCACTTCAACGAAGGAGAAAGGCTATGTAGGAGCCTTTTCATGACTATAGAAGGGTTGTTTTTCACCTACAGGCAGGTAGATTATGCAAAGGTAAGACGCAGGTCTGTTGGGGCATGATTTGTGGTAATGTATCTCTATTTTGAGCAGGTCGTGGGTACAGGAAGGCTAGTGTGGTAGGTCGCGGGCCTTAACACCTCAGAAAAGGCATGCATAGGGTTGTTTGAGGGCTATTAGTGCCCAAAACTTTAGTGTGGAGGCAAATGATACATTTGGAGGTAGGTCGCATCTATTAAGGGACTATGTGGGTATTTAATAGGGTTGTTACAGCGAGTCAGGTGCCCTAACCATGAACAGTAAAGGACAGTAGTGGGACAACGGACTTGGAGTTAAGCTTGTCTTGTGTTGGGTCAAAGGATTGACCAGTTTTGGATCAGAATTGTTTGCAACCTGTGGGAGCCATGTGTTGAGGTTGACTTGGGTAGTTGGAGACCTCAACTAGGACCAGATCTTGCAGTGAAGTGTCGAGTGCCATTGGACTAGTGGAGGGTAGCGTGTAGCCCTAGAGTAGCATACAAGAAGGACATTGATTGTTGTGTGATTGGGTGAAGATTGGATCCTATGTGTAGCTATTTGATGGACGAAACAAGCTACTAGAAGGCAGATCGGAGCTCAAGTATTGGCCGGCCTAGAGAGCAGATTGGATCAGCACGTGTTCATTGTAACGGAAGCGACTTGCAGTAAAGATAGGTGGCAACCCTCCTGGAGACTCTATGTGTTGTCTTTAGATGGACTAAGGGACAACTAGAGAGCAGAAAGGAGCGAAGGATCGGCAGCAAAACAGGAGCGAAGGACCGACAAGACAAGATATGATATAGAGACTGCAATGTGATTGTCATTGTATCTTGTATTACATAGGCTGTTGTATTATTCATATTGGTTTAATATAATGAAGATTGGGTTGTACATGTTTGTACAATATTTTGTAAAAAGTTGTCTATACTTGTGCATGTGTGATTTATTGCTTTATATTTTCCGTTGTACAAAGTAGTTTTTGTTGAGATTCTTGGTTAAGTAGCGTCAAAGATTCTAAGATTCTATCCTAGACCCAAGATCGTGGAAATTCAACAAGAAAAACCCAACAACTTTTATTCTAAGGAGAAATTGTTCATCAACAATATTTACAATTCAAAAAATTCTAGAAATTTGTGCTAAAATCCAAGTCCAAGGATACCAGTCAAACTTGGTCAAAATTCTAGCTTAGTCAACGCTAGCCAAACCCCCAAAAATAGTTACTTGTGGTCAACTTTTGGCCTAGTCAACCTATCACCTGTGTTCAACTTCAGACCTGCAGTTGACCCTTGTGGTCAACTCAGAGCTGTGGTTGAACCCTACGGTCAAACCTACAGTCAAACTATCCTTTACTGTGGTCAAACTTGGCCTCTTTTCTACAATCAAAGTCAGCTTGTAACTACGGTCAAAATCAGCCAGAAATCTAAATCAAATACAGCCAGTCAACTCAATCAAATAGCAGGTCAATGGTCAACTCTAGTCAAGCTTCAAATATTTGGTCAATTCGCCTTTTAATCTCGTCCTCTCTACCGCTGCTTCAGAAGATATGCTGTTGTGTGAGGTCAAAATGAGGTAGTCTCTGTGTATTTATATTTGTCAAATGGGTGGGTTTTGACCAACAGTCACACCCATTCATTTGTGGGGTTGACTTGTCACTTAAGTCCAAAAATATAATAATTTAATTTTAACTTTTCATAATTTTCCTTGGCCGACATGGGAGGCCTTTTGGCATGCGGGAATACCTCCTGATGCTACAAAAAATCAACAAAACACACAAATGTGCAGATTCATAACGGAACATCCATCATAGTTGGTAGTGTGTGGGTCTAGTTGGATAGGTGTGATGTTGCAACCTAGAAGAGAAACGTGCCAAAACAAGGCTAAGGCAGTCCCCACGCCACCAAGAACTCATGGAATGTCATGGGAACAACATACAGAGTGGCTTGCCCATCACCTAAAGGCTCTCACTAATCTCCCAAAGCTTTCAGAACTGTTCCTCGTGCTTTTAGAGCATCTCGTACAAGTTCCAAAGCCACTGGAACTCATGAAACAATAAGAATGGGCTCTCCAACCAGCATTGCACAAAACGCCCCACACCCCAAAGGATCCAAACCGAAAATCGCGTCCCGTACAGATCCGTTGTCGGATCCGCGGTTCAGAATTTCGGAACCGCGGATCGGGTCGGCAAAAACGGTTCTTGGAAATCGGAACTGTGTCGGCCCGATCTGCAGATCCGACGATGGATCCACGACGGATCGGGCACAGATCCAAAGGGAGACGAGCGGTTCCACAGGGTTCTAAATATTTTTTTTATTTTTCTTTGACTCAAGTTGGGTTGGGGCTTCTCGGACACTCCCAAGGTGCTCCCTTGATGCTCCTTAGATGCTTCCTAGATGCTCCCTCATGGTAATGTTAAATTCTTAAAGTAAAAGTGACGAGAATGTCATTTTTACTTACATTTTTTACATTACCATTAATATGACTCAGAATGTTTGAGAGTGGTTCCAGCCTCATCGGACTTCATATGGAGAAAATAGAATTTCATATTCTATTCAAAATTCAGCAAACTTAACAGTTTTCAAGAATTCATAATCAATGGGAATGTGGCATTTCATTAGATTATAACATGTATGAGGGTATGTGATTAGCATTTAATCAAGAGCATCAAGCCCTCTATGTACCCTAGTGTTGGTGGTGTTAATTGTTGAACTCCTTTGTCATGCCCTTAGCAAAAAATTACCTTTCAATCAAGTTAAAATCATCAATCAAGCATGTTTAGTTTTTTCTACCATATTTTAAGGCTTGGATTAGGTAGCTTGATCAAAATTGGGCAATGTTGACTAATATCCCTAAACAATCAAGGTAGAGGCAAAGGCTACACAAGAGGAGAAGAATCTAGATTCTAGATGGTTGTTGCATCTAAATGGTTGATGCTCGAATAATTAATCATTAATGTACAATGAATGACATATCTATCTTGATTTATGTACAAATATGCATGCTTCCATATCTTCTACAACTAATTTGGTATATTGGATGTTTTTTTAATATAAATACAAAAAAAAAAATATATATATATATATATATATATATAGTAGACGCTTCGCTTCCTAGATTTTTGGGGAATGACGCTTCCGCGTCCCCGCTTCGTGCAACATTGTCTCCAACTCTTGGGAGTGATCCTCATGCAGCTAGGGCAATTTGCCTTGAAATTCATTTATCCCTTGTATAAAAGGAATGTAATGTTTATTTTTCACTTATGAGAGATATCTGCAAACCACAATTTCCGCTTGACTGTATTTTTGCTAAAAAGACTGTTGAACCCTTGTGTATGCCTTTGAATGTGCTCTGTGTCTACTCATCCCACCAACGAATGGATTGTTCAAATGTATGCTCAAAGGTGCTCTACAAAGTTTGGAATGGGTTCTCTCGAACCGTTGTCACTTACCAGAATGGTTGTGGCTTGCCAAAAAGGTTGTAGACTTGCTCTGGAATACTTCTGTGCATTCAGCAATGGAAAGAATATCCTTTGTCCATTGACAAGATGCCTTTATTAGCCATATTACGCTATTAAATATGGAGAGAAAGCAATATCATTAAAGAAAAATGAAGAGAACGAATATATGCCAAGAACACACATGGTATTAGAGCCTAGAAGAAAGTCATCTCTCAAAAAACTCAGACCAGCAAAACAAGTCCAAATAAATAATCAGCCATTCACATCAAATGGACTATATAACAAGATGGACAGATTGTAAATAAACTGGTAAAAACACCCTTTTTGTTTGATATGGGGTGTACTTATAATATGATACAGGAGACATGCATTCTTCGAGATGTATTCTAAAGTTGGATAAACCAATAGCTTCCTTTGGTCTCCTGATTCACAAATCTACATAATACCACAGTTGTGAATTGCCAGTAGATTTAGGAACATACAAGCATTTATTATATCCCTTTCCTAGTATCCACTGCTATTTCTGAACAGGCAAACAATTCTCTGTACTGCCCCGAACACATGCAATCAAGAATGTAGAAAACTATATTGAGTTTACTAATTATAGTGGCTATAAAAACAAAGTTCCCTTTATAACCATTGTCCCCAAATTTTATTTTGAATTTAGAATTAAGAACCTTGTTCAAAACCCACAGATGAAGAAATTTCTGAACTTGCAAACCAGCTTAGAAATGAGCTTGAGGATGAGGAGTTTGAACAAGAGCTTGAAACGATTTCAGAACACCATGGACAACTTGCTCTAAAGAGGGAATGCACAAGAAAAAAACTTAGAGAGCAAATGCCAAGACATTGACACCAATAACATCCCTTGAGGAGAGAGTTCAGAAAAAATTTGTCTAGATACCCTAGCCTACTGGAACTTTGCCAAACAATACTATGAGATAAATATTATTCCAGGAGGAAAATCTTATGGAAAAATTAGGCCCATAAACCCTGAATACGAGAAGGATATGGAAGCAGCACTGCACAAGCTCTTGAAATATAAACTCATAGGGCCATATGCAATACACTAGTCCAACATTTATGGTTAATAAACACAGTGAAATCAATTAGAGGAAAAAGACAATGGTTATTAACTATAAACCACTAAATGAAATTACTGTCAAGTTTTGACATCCCATGCCACATAAAGATAATCCTTAAGCCATTTGATAGGAAGTGCAGTTTATATAGCAAGTTTGATTGCAAACAGTTGATTCTATCAAACCAGGACTGCTCCAAAACATATTCACATAACAGCTTTCAGCACTCCCCAAGGACAATTTGTGGCTAGTAATGCTAGCTCGAATATGCAATGGCCCAGCTTACTTCCAGTGCTGGATGCACAACACTTTTTGCCCCTTCTATTCTTTTATTCATGTGTATATAGATGGCATGTTAATTTATTCATCTTCACTAGAAGAACACCAAATTTAATTAGAAAAATTCTTAAGACTAGTCCAAGAAAATGGTAATGTCTTGTCAAAAGACAATATAACTGATTAAAGAAGACATTGAATTTCTGGGATTAAATATTACAGAAGGCAAGGTTCACCTACAAGCTCATATCTCAGAAACTATTTCACAGTGTACTAGTGTCCCAGAAAGATTGAGTCTACTAAACTATTACAATCTTTTCTCAAATGTAAAGGGCAAGGATGTGACATAGAAAAGGCAGCAACTGCAAAACAGCTACACAAAGGACAGTGGAAATGGACTGAAGCTCATTCTATAGCTCTTCAGAAAAAGAAAGACAAATGTTAAACACTCCCTCCTTTGAAGAACCCTACAGGTAAAGGCAAATATGTGTTGATTCGTTGAATTTTTGTAGCTATGGTCGGTCTTCATAATTATTATTTTAGCCATTGATGTATTTATAAAGCATCTTCTTCATGCTATTGACAAAAGAGAAAAATACTTGACATGTTCTTCATGTCGGTTTTTAATAGAATAAAAAAAAAATTATTATTTGAATTTTTGGCTCCAAGAAGCCAAATCGGCCCTCCTCCTAGTCAAGTCAGCGCCAACCTAAGAGGCACCCATTCGGCCCAGCAAAAAACTATAAATATGTGCCATTCGACCTCCCTCCAAGCAAGCAATTCGGATCTGTCTAAGACAAGCAAGTTTAGCGTATCTGAGGCAGCAAAGGAATATATCTGAGATCAGAAAAGAGGAAGAAGGACGAAGGCAAGAGGACTAAGGTCTGAAGCAAGCAAACAAAAATCTGAGGCTAGCGAAGGGAAAGTCTGAGTCAAGCAAAGAGCACAAACTGAAGCAGATCATTCTGAGGAAGGCCAAAATTGTTATCTCTGTTGCAGGACCAAACTTCTGGGTATAAATAAGTTGATGGATACAGGAGCAGGCCAAAGTTATTGGACTGTGATATGACTTGACTAGGAGGCAGTGAACCAGGTTTGACCTAGGTAAATTGTTGGTCTGTTTGACCTTGTATTTGACTGATGTATCTCTGTTGAACTTGATGATTTCTCTAAGGAAAAGGTTGCCAGGTTTTTCCCCATGTGGGTTTTCCCAGGGTAAACTCTTGTGTTTCTTTGTGTCGTTGTCTCTTCAAGATCCTTCTGTCATAGATATTATATTGTTGATGTCTTCTGTGTAATTGCTTAATGATGGAATAATGGATAAGAATGTGAAAAAAATTTGAAGCATTTAAAGTAATTATCAGTATAGAAGACTCTACAAAACTCAACATGGTATCAGAGCTTGGATGAAAGAGCAGCCCTAAAAGAAGCAGTTTACTTCAAGTTATTATCTAGGGCTTTATCTATCATCAGCATTATGTTGTAAAAGGAGCAAAAATCTTTGATCTATCCTCCTGACAAATGAAGAATCTGTCTTGTGTATGAGTAAGAACAGGGTCGATGCAGTAGTTAATATCCTCAAGTAGGCCGAAGTTTTTAGAAGAAATAACAGTGATACTTTGTGAGAAGGTCAAGGGTATGTTGTAGAGAAAAGGAATTTTAGTTCCTTATCACACTTTGCAAGAAAAACTATATACCAAAGATCTGTCTGACGTGATAACATTCCAAAAGCTGAAGCATCCTTGAAGAAGGTCGAAGTCTGAGTTAAAGATAGGCTGAAAGGCCTCAGCCTATTTCAGTGAGACGAGGAGGACGTAGAGTATTGTTGAGAAATGTTACTAGTTTCGGTCTTCATAATTGTTGTACTCATTTCAATATGTGTAATATGTAACAAACAAGAAAAGAAGAAAGAAAATTATTATTATTAAAGCATGGGTTTCATGCTCATTATTGATGGTCTTTTAGGTAAAAGCATGTTCTTCGTGCTTCTAGGGTTTGTTAGGTCTTAGGATTTATTGTCATGCATCAAAGGAGTCAACATCATGATTATAGTACCCTTCAGGGCAATTTGTAAATTGTAAAAAGAAATATCTTTGAGTCTAGAAAGTCCTGGAATCTCCAAGAGTACAAGTCGGCCCTGGGATCCTCAAGTCAACCTAAAGGAAGGAATTCAACCCCTTGATAAGGCTATAAAAGGAAGTAGTTCGACCTCATTTGGGATCACTCACTCACAAATTCGATCTACAAGAGAAAGAGTTTGATTTGAAGCTGGGAAGCTGCAAGAAGGAGAGAAAAGGTCAAGGAAGAGGGACGAAATTTCTTGTTTCTGGGTTCTCTCTCTCACATGTGCGAAAGTTTGGGGTTTCTGGGCTGCAGTAGGAGGCCGAAATTGCAAGCTCGAGTTGCTGGAAGAAGGAAAACCCTTATCTAGACCACGTTGACCTTGGGAGAGCTATCTCAGCCTATTTCAGTGAGACGAGGAGGACGTAGAGTATCGTTGAGAAATGTAACTAGTTTCGGTCTTCATAATTGTTGTACTCAATTCAATATGTGTCCTATGTAACAAACAAGAAAAGAAGAAAGAAAATTATTATTATTAAAGCATGTGTTTCATGCTCATTATTGATGGTCTTTTAGGTAAAAGCATGTTCTTCGTGTTTCTAAGGTTTGTTAAGTCTTAGGATTTATAGTCATGAGTAAAAGGAGTCAACATCATGATTATAAGACCCTTCAGGCCAATTTGTAAATTGTAAAAAATAATTAGTTTTGAGTCTAGAAAGTCCTGGAATCTCCAAGAGTACAAGTCGGCAGTGGGATCCTCAAATCGGCCTACAGGAAGAAATTCGACCCCTTGAGAAGGCTATAAAAGGAAGTAGTTCAACCTCATTTGGAATAACTCACTCACAAGTTCGATCTACAAGAGAAAGAGTTTGATCTGAAGTTGGGAAGCTACAAGAAGGAGAGCAAAGGTCAAGGAAGAGGAAGAAGGACAAAATTTCTTAATTTTGGGTTCTATCTCTCACACGTGCGAAAGTCTAGGGTTTCTACGGTGTAGCAGGAGGCCGAAATTGCAAGTTCGATTTGCTAGAGGACAAACTACAGAATCTGTAGCTAGAAGAGGGAAAACCCTTGTCTAGACCTCGTTGACCTTGGAAGAGCTATCTTGCTCTAAGTAGGTCTCAAAAGGAGGTTGCATTAGGGTTTATAAGTAGTTGTAGGGACGAAGTAGCAAGGCCAGAGTTGCAGGTCGAGTAGCAAAAGTTGGGAAGTCGAAGTTGTAGAAGCTGGCAGGTCGAAGTTGAAAGGAAGAAGTTGTTTGGTAAAGGACTTGAGGAAAGGGATAACTTCGTATTAGGAGAAGGACTTGGTCTAGGGATTGGGTCAGTGTATCTCATTTGAAGCAGATCCTAAGAAGAGAAGAGTTTTTGGGTTTTCCCCTTGGAGGGGTTTTGCCTTGGCTGAGAGCCTACATTTGTGTCCTCTTTTGTTGTTGTTTCTTGATATTGTTTGATGAATAGATCTAACTAAAGAACATAAAGAAGATAACTAAAGATTCACAAGCAAGTATTAAGGATAAAGAAAATAAGTTATATTTGCTTCCACTTTACATTTTCTAACATGGCATCAGAGCTAAGGTGAGCAAGGAAGGCAGTCGAAATGACACTTGAAGGAATTGTTGATCAAGGAAGCTCTCAAGGCCTAAAAGAAGAAGATTGTCTCTTGAAGGGATCTGGCCAAAGGCTCGATGGTAGAAGACCTTCTAATCTAGGGTTTCTACACTTAAGAAGATCAAGACTACATCAATCTCACAAGAAGGGTGTGGATCTCACAAGAAGAAATCTACTTGGCAAAAGCATCAATCTTGGAAGTTGTTAGTGGAGGAATCCTAAGGAACATCTTTCAAGGGCATCATCAAGAACTCTTTGAAGGTCTAAAAGACATCAAGAAGGTTGGAAATACTATTCAAATAAGTATCACACTATCTCATAATGGTTGAATCTTCAAGTCATGTAGGTGCTTTCTGCAAGGAGAGCAATAAGCTCATTGGAGCTTCAAACTATCTAGCATGGAAGAGAATAATTGACTTGATACTCACAGAGCAAGATGTAATGGGATATGTTACAGGGGAAGTTACTGGACCGGAGAAAGATAAGGCACAAGAACTAACAAAATACAAGAAAGAGGAAGTAAGAGCTCAAAGGATCATAGTTGAATCAATCAAGGATTCTCTTGTTCCAATTGTTGTGAATTTGAAGACTTCCAAGGCCATGTATGACAAGCTAGTGAATTTATATTTGGTAAGTACAACAAATCAAAAGTTGTTGTTGAGGAACAAGCTGTAGAGAATGAAGAAATCAAAGGATGAGGATGTGGCATCCTTCCTCATGAGAGTCTCTCAACTAAGAGACCATCTGCAAGGACTTGGGGAACCAATCATTGATTCTAAAATAACCATTTGTGTACTAAATGCATTGCCACCAGAATGGAGCATCTTTGCAACAAGCATCTACTCCAAGAAAGATTCAACTCCCTTCGATGAGTTCTGGGCACAATGCATACTAAAAGAATCAGGGATCAAGGTCAAGGATGACATTGGATCAGATGAGCAGTCTCAAGCCTTTCTAGCTTGAGTCAAGAAGATGAAGAAAGGAAAGTTTGGAAGTCCAAGAAGAAAAATATGTCCAAGGTGCAATGCTTCAAGTGTCAAGAGTTTGGACATTAAAAAAGGGACTATCCAAATCAGCAGAACAATAAGAAAAAGAATAGGAGTGAAGCTCATGTAGTCGAAGTCATGGGAGAACCTGAGAAGAAGGCAAAGAAGGAAGAAGTGAACGATCTTAACTACTAAAGAAGGTTCACTGATTGTCAGGTTCGTTGGTTTTGCATAAGCGTCATAAGATAGAAGCATATGATAGTAGCACGTTTTGGAATTTACATGATTAAGTTGTTGTGTAGAGGTCATCTAAAATAGAATGGTCTATAAGCGTCATAAGATAGAAGCATATGATAGTAGCACGTTTTGGAATTTACATGATTAAGTTGTTGTGTAGAGGTCATCTAAAATAGAATGTTAGACCATTTTGCATATTGTTCATCCAGATATTATCTCACTATATTAGAGGTTGTCATCTTACTTTAGGGGATCATTGAGATTTGGGAAGGACCATTATATTAATAAGTCCTTATGAAAAGCATTATGACAGAAATAGTATGTATTCTATGTAATGTGGAAACATGTTAGTAAAAAGGGATGAAAGGTTGCAATGGGTCAAGATGAAAACCTTCTATATGGATAACTAGATGATTGGATGAAAGCATAAGAATGTATGTTTAACTTTGGATAAAGATTCATATATATATATAAGAATCTGGTGAAAGAAAGTTGGTTATGAAAGTGATGCTTAAGTGTTTATGATGCTGGAATAAGATTTGACTTACTATGTATAAAGAAATTAGGACTTTCTCTAAGAATATGTATATGATAAGTTTAACATCTGGCATAATCTCCAGAAGAAAAAGTTGTAACTTGGTAATCAAGTTCGATCCTTGGGCACTCTGATGCAAGAAGGAAAGTTCAAGTGGAGATTGTCAATGAGGATGTTGACGATATGAGAAGGTCATCATGGTGAGGTAAGTCTATTTCATTTATGGTTTGGTTATCTGGCTAACATGTTTTTGGCTACCGAGAAAAGGTGTTGCAGGAATACAGGATGGCAGTTGAGGCAAGTTCAAATGTATGAATGAAGAAATATTGAGGGAAGCTCAATATCTGGTACCTGACAACTATGAAAACAAGATGAGTACATCTTGGAATTAAAGAGGTAGTTGTACGAGGAGATAACCTGAAGGTCAAAGCAGATTACTTTCCTGAGGAAGTTATGATTCGCTGGAAGTTTGGGAAGGCTCAATGCATTGCCTTCATATCAAAGAAGAAAGTGATGAGCAAGAGAGAAGACCTGGATTCTGTCACTAGAGAAGAGGGGGCTCCATTATACCTCGAAAGAAAGCAAGCTCAATACAAGAGATGCGAAGAAAGAGGTATCCATGTAGCTATGGAAAACTAGTAGTTAATTCTCTGATGAAAACAAACTATAAGTTGTTAACTTCCCACTCTAAACATAAGTCTGGAATCCCCTCTGGTTTTGAGAGGAAGCAAAAGGAGTCTCCTTGAACAAGGAGCAAAGTTCTATTCACAAGATTAAGGGAGAATAGGGACGTCCTCTCCATTTGAGAGGGAGTGATTTTTGATATCACATTTGCATTCTCCTCTTCAAATGATGAAGAGAGAATGACGGAGGATTGGATAAGCATTTTTCGTTTCCTTGAAGATATAACTTCCAAGAAAGGTGTTAAAATTGGCAACTAGGGCCAAATTCCACTTTCGACAGCTCATTTGATGGAGATAATTATTGCATTGAATTCCTCTTTTTGAAAGGACCAAAATCGACTTAAAGATCATTAAATTTGGACAAGGAAAAATGTGTTTGTGAAGTGAAGCCCACACGTGTAAATTGTCAAGGTTAGCCACATCATCATGTAGGCTCATGAAGCCCAATGGACATGTCTTTTGACCCTCAACCACTTGTATAAATAAAAGAGACATCAAACCTCATTTGGTGCCTCATAAACTCAAAATATTCTTCTCTCTCCTCATCTGATTGGTTCGTAAACCTCATTGAGCTGATCTTCTCCTCACATGTGTGGCAGAAAGGTGGACAAATTTCAGAAGGCCGAATTTCAGATCTGATGCACGGTTTGACTAGCATTGACCAAGGGTTGTTTGACTGATTTTGACAGCGTTTTTCTTGGGATTCTTTTTGTTTCTCTAGGTTGCATTGGAGGGCACAAAAATCACGGAAGTTTGGGCACTTTAACCACAGACTAATCGCAGACTTTCACTGCAGGCTTCTATGCGTTGACTGGGTTTGACTGCTCAAAAGTGGACTATTTTGACTATTGTTTGACCACCTAAGGAGGCCGAGTTGGATGACCTTTGACCGAGCTGCTAAGGGATTGTTTTGACCCTTGATCATTGATTGGTTAGGGCACATATTGTTGTTGTTTGACTGTTGTTTAGTAAGGACAAATTGCAGATTTGACTGGGTTTTTTTGGACAGTGATTTGGCAAGTCAATTTTGACTTTATTGTACTCTCTCTCTCTATGTTGAACATTTGATATTTATAATAAGAAGAATTGATCAAAGGGTTTACCCCATCTTAGGGTTTTTCCTTGCCATTCGCCAGATTTTTGTGTTCTCTTGTCTTGGCTTGTCTTCTTCTTTTATTGTTCATGTTCTATCTACAGTTAATGTCAATGTGATGATTAATGTGATTGTTATTGGAAATTAAATTGGAAATTGTCATTGCGCTAACTAAAGGACATTGAAGAAATTGTCTAGATTTCAAGACCCACGATGGCGCTCTCGGCTAAGGGTTTTGGACGCTCCAGTGCTTCCCTGAACGGCGTTGACAGGGCCCGTCTCTCCCCCTCGGCGTCTCGCCTCCCAGGCCCTATTCCTGTGGATGGCCGGCTCATTCTCCTTTTGGATCTGCACTGCTCAGTTCATGAGCAGGTTTCTGCCGGCGGAGAGGCAGTTCTCAAACCCAGCGTTTTTTACCAGGTCGGCGTCCTCCATGTAGGCATTTTTCAAAAACCCCGCAGGGCTTTCTGCTTGGCCTCGACTGAAGACCGCTTCTTGACTGCGGTAAAGCAGACGCTCCCTCAGCTCGAGGGTTCGGTGCTGTTTTTATTGTTGATACTTGCCCCCGGCTCGATTCCTTTTCCTCTGAACTGCTCAGGGGCCGGAAGCTGGGCTTCTTTTTTTCTCTCTCGTTCTTCGAAACAGCTTCCATCCGAGTACCACTCAGGGAGTGGCAGTCTGGAAATAAAAATGCTTCCAGGTTTTCTTGGTCGCAAATCTCCTGAAAAATGCCTGCGCAAGGAGGATGCGTGGCAAGTGTTCGACGAAATACCACACAGGGATCTAGTCTCTTGGGGCAGGTCTCTAAGAAACTGTCGTGAGATACATCATCAGATGATAGTCCCGCCTTTCCTTGGCCCAACAAAGAAGGATGCAGCAAGCTTCAGAGCTCTCAAGCCACACCAAATGGATAATTTCGCCGGCTGCCCAGCGCAGGGAAATAAAAAACAGGCACAGATTGGGCCCCTGGCAGGCTGTGCTTGTTCCAGCGTCCTCATGTCTCAGTCTTGCAGAGGACAGCAGGTGCCGAAGCAATCCGAGTCTTTCCAGATCCTAATAGCGCTCCTCTCAGGCAAAACTTTGCTTCAGTGGGTGAGCTCTTCTGATCTTGTGCAAGACCTCAAGCAAGAACTGTACCTCAGGACGGGGATTCCTTCTGCTTCTCAAAGGCTCCTCTTCAAAGGTAAACAGCTTGAAGATCTCTTGCCCCTTTCATTTTATGACATTCAAAGAAATGCTTCCATCATTCTCTCCCTTCGGTTGAGAGGGGGCGCAGCGGGACAGTCATCTTCAGCAGCAGCATTTTCTTATAGAGATGCTGTCCATGCTCAGAAACCCAAGAACTCCGCTTCACCAGCCCAGGCTCCAAAACCTTTCTTGGTGGACAAGCTGGAGGAAACCCCCTCCATTGAAATAATGCATCCAACGATGGATAGGCAGCTCCAACTGTTTGCCGAATTTGGCATTATTTGCAGGTTCAATGGGCTATGGCCTCGTACAGAAGATCTCTACAAATGGGTTCACTCCAACTGGACCAACAATTGCAAGGTTCTTCTCTGTTCCAAAGGTTTCTTCATTGTAGTTTTTGTTGACAGTGAGGATTATCAAAAAGCTTTAACTGGGGGCCCCTGGTTTTGGGACTCAGCGGGTCTCTTCTTAACCCCTTGGTTCCCAGATTTTGATCCTTCCACGGCTGTTATCACTAAACTCCCTATCTGGGTCAGACTACCCAACCTCCCGGTTCATTTATGGCACTTTGTTGTGTTTGAGGAATTGGTAACTCTCTAGGCCATCATCTAGCTACAGATACTTCTAGGGGGGAAAAGGGCATCTACACCTTCGCCAGAATCTGCGCAGAAATAGACATGAGCAAAGGATTACCAGATCAGATCATTCTCAAAATTGGAGACTTCCACTGGACTCAAACCCTGGATTACGAGAACACAGCGTTCCGCTGCAGAAATTGTCATCTCACAGGGCACCTTCATAGAGCGTGTCCAGCGATTCCTGCCCAAAAGAAGAAGGCCGCTCCCAAGCCGAAATCCAAAAGTTGGAAACCTTGTGACCCGCCCCCCATGGATAATTTTAGTTCCAGCTCAGATGAAGAGGAAGTGGATGAGGACAGGATGGACGCTTCGCTTGCACAGGACCCGCCCCCAACAGGTCCTGAGGAGTCCTCGGCCCCACCTCTCACGCAGAAGCGCTCTCATGAGACCTCTCCTTCGGATTCAGACAAGGAGATCTCTCCGTCCGCCCAGCTCAGTGTGCAAGTCTTTCCATCCCAGCCGGATCATCTTGGATGGGTCAAAGTTGGTAAAAAGAAAGGTAAAAAGTGCCGCACTGAGGACTCCTCCCATGCTGGGTTGAATCCCTAGCCGGGCTCTTGTCTCTTGGTTAGTCTGTTGGCTTCTTGTTAAGCTCTGCTCTCTTCCTGTTTACTCCTCTTGGCCGAGGTGGATAGTCTATCCTTGCCGGCTGCCCGTTCTCTTTGGGGTGTTGTAGGAGGACCTTTGATCTAGTTGTCATGTTCTCAGCTGAGCTTCGGGCTTTAGTCTGCCCAGGCAGTCCTTTTGTACAATATGTTTTATTTTCTTAATACAATCGCTTACTTGCAAAAAAAAAAAAACTAAAGGACATTGAAGTAATTGTTGCAAGCATAGAACATACCATTGTTAACTAAAATTAACATGGAATCAGAGCCCAGGTGAAGACAAAGCCCAAGCAAGAGAGAAAAGCAATCACTAAGAGATCTGTTGGACAAGTCTCAATGGTTTCTACATCCTACTTAAAGATTGAGGACAAGCTCAATGACAAATCTGACTATCATGCTTGGAAGATGACTTTGGACCTGACTTTGGAAGAGCATGAAGTTTTGGACTATGTGCAGGGAAAAGTGGTAGAACCTCCTTCAAATGCATCGGCTGCTGCTAAGACAAAGTATAGAAAAGGTGAGGTCAAAGCTAAGAAAATTTTGATTGACTCCATTCAAAAACATTTGGCTGCCTATATTTTTTACTTGGAAACTTCTAAGGAAATATATGATAAGCTAGTTGGGATGTTCAAAGTGAACAATGCAAGTCAAATCCTCTTTCTCAAGAACAAGTTGAAGGATATCAAGATGGATAAAGGGGAGTCTATTAAATCCTACTTCATGAGAGTAACTCAAATCAAGAATGACCTACTACCTATTGGAGAAGTTATTGCTGACAGGGAACTCACTCTTATTGCACTTGGAGAACTTTCAAGACCGTGGGATGTATTTACCACCACCATTCTCATCAATGACGGGATAACTGGTTTTGATGAATTATTAGCTAGATGCACTCAAGAGGAGACAAGGATGATGGAGAGTGATAAGTCCTCCAATGGAAATGAACCTACTGCCTTCTCCGCTCACGTGAAAAGAAAGAATAATGTTGGTCCAAGGAGACAGGGTCAAGGATCTAAGAAGGGATTCAAAGGAAGAAAAGGAATGTGTTATAATTGCAACACGTTCGGCCAATATGTTAGAAAGTGTCCTCACACGAAGAATTCTCCAAAGGATGATGACAACAACAACAACAATTTCAAAGGCAATGGCAATTAAAGGAACAACAGGTTCAACAACAAAGGAAAAAGGAATGCTCCCGCTGCCCGAAATGGAAATGGTTGACCTCCCAGAAGGACAAGAGATGTCAAGTATAATGAAAGTAATGTTGTAGAAAAACAAGATGATTTTTATCTTATTTCATCTCTATCTACTACCTCTCCTTCAAATACTTTGGATCATTGGTTGATTGATAGTGGAGCCTCAAGGCACTTCACTGAATACAAGGAGGCCCTCTCAAATTTGGTTGAAAAGAAAACTAATCTAAAGATCACACTTGGAGATAATGCCAACTACCCCATGGAAGGGGTGGGTATTGTCACTCTTCACTTGAATCAAGGTCAAGCCATTCATCTACAAGAAGTGTTGTATGTGCCTGATTTGAAGAAAAACTTGGTATCTATTTCTGCGATGGAAGATAAAGGCTTCAAGGTAGCATTCGTTGATGGAAAGGTACGTATTTGGCATAGAAACCCTAAAGATGCATTTACTCTGAGATTTAGGGTTGATGGTCTCTACCAAGTTGGTGGAAGTCTTTTGGGAGCTTTTGCGAGTGATACTTCTCTTCAATGTGAATTATGGCGCCGAAGATTTGCTCACTTACATTTCAAAGCCTTACCCGAGATAAGGAAGATGGTCACAGGGATGCCCGACTTTAATATGAACCATGAAAGAATATGTAAAGGTTGTGCAACTGGGAAACATACAAAGGGACCATTCCTTTCTAGTGAAAGAAAGATCATTGTTATTATTCAATTGGTCCATTATGACCTTCTGGTGCCCTGCCCGTAACCTCATTGGGACGATACATATACTATGCAATATTCGTGGATGACTACTCATGCAAAACAAGGATCTATTTCTTGAAGAGGAAGGATGAAGTGTTCAAATGGTTTCATTCTTTCAAGGTAATGGTGGAAAATCAAACAGGGAAGAAGATCAAGACGTTGACCGACTATGGAACCAAATATGAACCAATTGAATTCAATGAATTTTGCAGAGAGGCTGGCATTCATAGGGAGACAACTGTTCCATACAGTCTTGAGCAGAATGCTGTTGCCGAAAGGAAGAATCGAACGATTATGGAAGCCACCCATCCCATGATCTCAGCAATTTTGTATCTCAGTATTTGACGGGCTGCTTACTGGATACCTTTGACCGGGGGATATATTCAACCATTTATACAGTCATTAAAAGTAGTTGAGTACCATTGTTAGATAGTCTTAAGCATACCTGTGTAATAACCACAGCAGTTGAAGCACACTTATGACAGTCTGATATGTGAGCAGGTTATGTCATGAATGCAGTATTCAGAATTTGCTTGTGATTTGTTTGCAGTTTGTTTGGGTTGGCTGAGTGCTTAATGTCTATGATAGAATCAGTTAATGAGGCAGGACTTTACAGTGAATTTATTGCAAAGATTGTCCCTTGTATGATCATGAGTCATATCACATGCAACTTGTGTTGATAACAGTTGACAGCAATAGGGTTTGTCATAGTTGAGCAAAAAATGTCATGTACTGTTAGGATTTGACAGAAGCATATGTGTCACTGTCAGGACAGAGTGTGATTAATGATTCAGTAATGGTAGCAGCAGCAGAGGTAGTAGGCAGCAATGAGCAGCACACAGTGATAGCAGCAGA
Source organism: Pinus taeda (assembly GCA_000404065.3). Lineage (NCBI taxonomy): Eukaryota > Viridiplantae > Streptophyta > Pinopsida > Pinales > Pinaceae > Pinus > Pinus taeda. The sequence goes on along the minus strand of APFE031504876.1, from coordinate 283,930 downwards.
AGCAGTGGTTGCAGACAATGAGTGTAGCAGATAGCAGCAGTGGCAGTTGAAGTGGGAAGCAGTTGTGGAGCCGCAGTGATTGGTTGTTTGTAAAGGAGGCTAAAGTCTCCTGCAGACCTTGTCTACAAACATCTTCAGGTATTGGGGAGTCTTATACAGTTGTACTTCCTTCCAGCTCGGCTGGTAAGTTGTTGTATGTAAATCATACATAATACAAAGCTTGTTTGGACGACAAAATCTTTTGTGTATTGTCTATTTGATATGATGAAGTTTCAGTTTATCTTAATGTGCTGAATGATTAAGATAATAAACTAACCAATTGTGTAAAATAATAGGAAATATTGATTCACCCCACTCTCAGTATTTCTAAAAAAGATGGCTTTTCACATATCATTTGGTGTCATCTTCCCATGGAGATGAGGGATAATGTGGTCTTTTACCCCTTCAAGAATGATTCTCCTCGCCTTGGTGTCATTCTTGTTATTCTGGATCAACTGTTGGGCATCTGTGGGCACAGTTTGTGGGTTCTTCGCAAAATCTAGCACCCCATTTTCTTCCAACACTAATGAGATTTGCTCCCTCCATGAGCAGAAGTTAGAGGCTCCCTCTAAACAGTGATCCACCCTTAGTCCTCGGAACAACATGGTGCTATCCAAATACTGCTGTCCAAGATATTGCTCTTCAAACTCTAGCGCAAGCCTACTAACTGAGTTGCACCCTTCACTGACTGAACAATCCTAGTGCTTGGTTTTTATACAAAACGTGGCTCTCATACCATGTTAATTTTCTTGAAACTCCACAATTACTTAGATGAATCAACTGAAAATTGAAACCAAGTTTAACTTTCACCGAGATACAAAGTTTCTTAACATTCAATAAGCAGCGTAAAAATACTTACGATAAAGACACATGCACACAAAATTGACACCAGCATTTTACCCAAGAAAACCAAACAGGAAAACCTACTTTCTTTGCTGTGGTCTTTTATTGATTGTTCTTTGAGCAAATGGATATATTACAATTTAATGTGCTGCTACTGCAACCAGCAATTTGTCACTGAGAAAGTGCTAGGCTTCTCCTCACTATTCTCGGCGCTACAATTGTTTTCGGCCTACTGTTGGTCACTTGATCTTGGCCCTACACAAAATTGTTCTCTGCTGAAGGTAGTCTCGACTTGCTTTGTGAATCCTGATCCTTGCTCCTCCACCAATGTGCACTCTTGCTCCTCAACTAATGCCCTGCTTCACGACAAAGAATGATCAATTATTCTGTGCCTTCATCCTTCTCTTTCTCAATAGAATTCAATGCATGCCAGGAGGCCTAGTCGAATACCTGTTCACACTAGTGTCACGAGTTTCCTTTGCTAGTTAACTGGAGCAAGTCCCAGTTACACTTGGACTAGCTCTCAGTTAACTAGTTCGAGTTGCTCCTTGATCTCCTCTAGTTTTATTCAAGTTAACTGAGGACCCAATTCGTCCTTTCTTCATTTATCTCTAAAGTCTTAACTCAGCCTAATTGAACTTCTCACTGCCACCTCATCCTGTAGTCTAACTGAAGAAGACTCCAACGAATTGAAGCTCCAACACTACACATGCAAACTTGATGACCATTCCAGTAAACTGGAAATCAACTCACTGTAACTGAATTCTATCTCATGAACTCGCATTCATGCTAGAGAAAGACTAGTTTGAGGTCTTCACTGGCTAAGGCACAAGCCAAAAGACCTTCCATCGCTACATTTTCAACAGAACCTTATTGTAGCATACACAGTAACAAAGAAGCCTAATCTCTGCTATGTGAAGAAGAACAAATTGGCTGAGATCTCTCCAGTTTGAAGAAGCCAAGCTTCTTGTTCCCTTGAGAAGTTAAGCCGATGCAACTTTGGTGCAAGCAACCAAAAGGAAGCCTTGAAATATATGTCTGAAATTATGCTAGCAAAAGATGACAAGAATGAACTATTGAAGGGTTGTTTTGGTCACCTAGCAAGCATGACTCTGCAAAATACAAATGTTCTATGATAAAAATGAAGCTTGATCCTCAAAGAGACCATTGATGCTATGAGTCTGCGAAATAAAAGGTATGTATCAATCACTAAATTTGTTCACAATGATGAAGACGTTCAAAGATGAGTATGAGACCAGTGAAGCTATAAGAAGTCCACTTATGTAAGGTATGTATCATTGATCAAAGTTTTTAATTCAGCTAAAAGGAACGATAGCTTTGAATGTGCTTGTGGAAAAAGCCTTGTATTAGGCTGATAGGACTAAGTTTGATCTATTTAAGATCTTACTCTAAGAACAAGTCAAGATGCGATGTCTATGGTTCAAAATTTGATGACCCTAAAAGGCTAATTAAAAGGAATGAACCAAATGCCTTGTACCGAAAATATTTGGAATCCTGAAGTCAAGTTGAATCAAACTGAATGTTTGGCATCATGACCTGTGTATTAAGTGTTAAAGGTGCAAATGCCTTATATTGATCTGTTGAAAGATGTGAAGCAGTGATTGTATCTCAAATCAAATTGTTGCTCAAAGCAAAATGCACATGGTACTAAACATTTGATGATATTGCAAAAGGCAAGATGTTGAAGTTTCAAAGATTGCAAAAGGTATGACTTATATTGAAATATGGATGCCGAGTCCTGGGGTCTACATTTAAACGAGGAAAAAGATCATTGTCACTATCATATACTTGAAGAAAGCATACCTTGATGAAAAGGGTTCGTTGGACATGACAAGATTATAAGGCCAAGTTCCTCTTAAAGATTAAAGGTTGAAGTCCTCTTAAGAAAAATGATTCATTTGGAAGTGTTCCAATGATGAAAGATAAGCTCTTGGGTTGAAAAAGTCAAATTTGATGTGTAGTTGATCTATGAAAAATATCATTTATGATATAGATCTATTATCTTGTTGGAACATCATTGATCTTGACATGTTTGCCTATTTGATGACAATGACAAATATCATCACATGTGTTCTAGGGTTTTTGGATATTTGAATATCTAGGGTTTGTAAACCCTAGCAGGCAAAATAGGCTTGGACAAGAAAGGTTTAGGGTTTATGGACAAAAACTTAGAATTCAACCTAGATAAATGTTCCCACTGAAAGAAGAAACCATAACCCTAGCAAGTAGGGAATGACATCAAGATGAGAACAAGGATGATAAAGTTGCAAAATGGATGCAAAGGAGCTAAGATAGAGAGGGAGTTGACATTCCCTATAATACTCAAAAAATAAGTATTTTATATCTCTTGTTTGATTATTACTATTATTGGTATTTTACTATTAATTAGTCTCTTGTCTTTGAATTATTTGCTTGGTTGTAATTGTTCTTCCCTGGCCTCCTAGTGAGGATTGCAACATAATGAAGGACACTAAAGGTTCTAGCAATAGATGAAAAGAATGGAAGAACAATGCAAAGCTTGTGACGAGAGGACTTGTGTTGAGAGATATTGTACTAGATGAAATCCGAGCTCAGAGGACGCAGGCAAATTAGCAAACTTGAAGCATACCTAGATTGCGCCAAAGGGAAATCAATGGTAACTTCTAAATGAATCTACAAGATCTGGCATGCAACAAATGGTAGCATAAACAAGCACCAAGCAAAATTCGAGAATAGAAGGTTCTCCCAGATAGAGGGAGAGGATCATGACCAGAAAGTTGCTCCAATTGTCAAGTACACTTATATTAGAACTATTGCTTCGTCGGGTACAATTATTTAGAACAATTTCTGTGTAATGTCCTCAACGAATTGAGGACAAATAGGACTTATTAGCCTATTCATCCCTGTAGGCTATAGTCCTCCTAAAAGGGGGAAAACCTTGAAAATACCCAATGTTGAACAAGTTTTGGGGCAGCTGGGTGAAAAACCCAGAATTGGGGTTTTGAGTAAGATGTACTCAACCATTTATGATGATGAAACCCCTCAAGGAAGCCTATAAATAAAGAAGGATTGGATTCATTTTGAGCATCAATATGGAACATTTATTAATTTGTTGAGCATTAGCTCTGAGAGTTTTAAGACCCCAATTTCTCTTGTCAATTTTGGTGGTAAGTTAATCCACCCTAGTTGACCAATACTTCCTTTTTCTCTTTGTTCATCACACAAGTCTAGCCTGTGGTAGCGAATTTCCTTGGTTACGTTCTGTTGCAGGAGCTTTGAAGGACAGTGAATCTCTTCACTCCTTTGATTTGGGCATAGAAGAGAAGCTTAAGGAGCAGCAACGATTTCCTTGGCTTTTTGGGATTATTACAAGGGCAAGAATCATATTTTGTTCTGATTCGGAAGAATTGAGCATGATCTAAATCCTAATCATGGCATGGAAGTCAACCAAATTACCAGTGAGGATCCTCGGCGCAGCGAAAATCCCCAAGGGTCAATTGGATTGTGAATCTATGTGTCTAAAAGCAGGAGTGGCTTGATTACTCAACGAAATTGTAGCAAGGTGCGAACACCTATTTCTGGGCAGGATCGGCTGGATTGTTCAGCAAAATTATAATAGCAATATTGTCCCAATTCCGAGCACGCCAAAGGGGTCGTTCTAAAGCAAATCGAGTTTGTAGCTTAATTCAAGGGGTGACGTAATTTCATTTTTGCAGAAGTCGAAACTATACGCACTTGGAAAACAAGTCGAAACAGTCCAGCGAAGGTTGGTATTGTCTCATAGTTCAGGTCCCACAGTAGGTGCATCGCAATAATAGGAGAAAGGGTTAATCGAGTGAAGTCGGGTTTGAAGATTCAAATGCACTTAGAAACACATCAATTCAGTCTTATTATCCACAATTTTGTCAACAATCCAAGAAAGAAATGTAAGAGGAAGTTAAGAGAATTATTCAAAGATCAAAGTCATCAGCCAGCATGATTATACCATTGTAAAACCAATTTCTACAAGTTTTATTGTAAATGATGCTAGTATGACCATTTAATTATGCAACAACACCTAGATAAGCCTTTGATTTTGGCAAAGGATTTCATCCAAGAAAGTCTTTTTAACCTCCCTGAATTACGTGTGTTTGTTAACACGCATAGTTGGTAGAGTTTTTCTTCCAGCTTAAACCCCAAAGCTAGGGTGGAATTCATTGACAAGGTCTTAGGTGAGTCCTAGTGTTATCGAGTCTATTGTAAAATTTGTTGAAAAAATAACTAGGTTTGGTCTTCATAATGACGTGTAATTGTAATTTTATGTAATTGATGAAAAAAGAAAACTAAAATTATTAACATGCTTGTCTCATGGGTTTCATGAGCAAGGTTTAGTGATGGCTCCCATTGAGAGCCTTTAGGATTTGTCATAAAAGTCAATTTGAGTCTATGTCATGTATGAAGGACCCTTCTTGGGCATACTACATTTTCTATGAGTCATTAGATAAGTATAAATAGCCCTCCAAGACCAAGCAAAGTATCCTCCTCATGTCGGCTTCAAAAAGAATAATATAAATTCCCCAAAGGACATGTTGGCTCATATGCAAAGGCAAACAACTATCTATAGGCAGCTCGACCTCATTTCAAAAGGCAGATTTCGCTGAAGTTTTATGTGATGGTCTACAGTGGACAAAAGTGCGAGAAAGGGAGATAGAAGCCTCTCATAACCAGCGAAGTAAAGGACAGGAAGAGCGAGGTTCTTAGGGTACTTTATGGGATTGTTTCAAGGGCAGAAAACACCTAACCGTACTAGAAGTTTGTTACAGCAGTAAGGATAAAAAGAAGTCTATTACTAGAAGTTTGTTACAGTAGTAAGGACGAAGTTTATTGCAGCAGTAGGGAGATGAAGTGGAAGAAGGTTGAAAGTTAATATATTGCAGCAGTGAAGGCCAAGGAGAGGAGAAGTTTGTTGCAGCAGTGGCGCAGTCCTCCTAGGGAGCTGAAGTGGAAGAACGTCGAAAGTCTAACGCAAGCCAAGGTTGATGAAGAAGTCGAGAAGGAAGACGTAGCAGAAGGTTAACTATCATTGACTAAGGATCTTGTGTCTTGGTCTTGGAGTGGCAGATATGTCAAGGGTCTTGATCTTGGTATTCATCAATTAGAATCTATAAAAGAAGAAGAATTTGTTCGGGTTTTCCTCTCAAAGAGTGAGAGGTTTGGACCTGGTTGATAGCCTATATTTTGTGTCTCTTGTCTCTTTATGGTTTATGCATTGGTAGTTGTTTGATGAAGAAGAACACTAATAACCTAAGTCAAAGAAGATCCTAATCTAAAGAACTAAAAAGCACTCACAAGCAGTTACTAATAGAAGAGAAATCAAACAATTACTATGCCCTAGATTTCTCAACATGGTATCAGAGCTAAGGTGACTAAGTTAAGGAAGGGCAACTTATCAAGAGACACTCAAGGATCAAATCTCAAGGAAGGCATCAAAGCAAAGATCATCTTGAAGTCAAAACCCTAGATCAAAGAAGTCTACAAAGAAGTATTGGAATCACCATCAAAAGGGAGAAGGAAAAATCCTACATCTACTCAAGTTAAAGTGTTTTGAAGACAATTTATCCAAAGGAAGCTAGATCAAAAGGTAGTGTCATCTCACTCTTTGTGGGATCAAGGATCATTCTTGAAGAAAACTACCGTCATCAAGGCGAAGCTTTTTATCCTCTATATCATCATCAACATCAAGAGAGCAACGAGAAGAAGGAGCATCCTATCAAGCAAGTATATTTATGTCCACGTCTGAATCTGTCAAAATGTCCTTTTGCAAGGAAAGCAACAAATTGGTTGGGGCTTCAAACTATCTTGAATGGAAGAAAAGGACAGATCTGAATCTCATTGAAAATGAGGTGATAGAACATGTCAAAGGATCAATCACAAAACCAGGAGAGGAAGATGCTCAAGCTCTTGCCAAGTATATGAAAGGGCAAGTTAGAGCTCAAAGGATTCTCCTAGAATCCATCAAGGATCCCCTCATCCCATATGTATCTAAACTCGAAACTTCAAAAGAAATCTATGAAAAACTAGTAGAGTTGTATTCTGTAAGCACTGTTGGAGAAGTCATCACATTAAGGCAAGAACTCTATAAGCTGAAGATGTCTAGGGAAGATGGAATAGCCTCAAACTTTATGAGGATATCTAAGATCCGGGATCAACTATAAGGTTTGGGAGAAGTCATGTATGATAGTGAAATGACTACAGTTGTATTAAATGCACTACCGGAGGAGTGGGGTAACTTTACTTCAAGTATTTATGGGAAGAAAGAAGCTACTCCATTTGAGGATCTATGGTCACTATGCAAGATTGAAGAATCTAGACTAAAGGCCAAATTTGATGTGGGAGTAGATGAGCAAAGTCAAGCTTATGCTACAATGACAAGAAGAAAAGGAAAATTTGGAAAGTTTGGTTCTTGGAAAAAGAAAAGGGACATGTTTAAGATTCAATGCTATGGGTGTCATGAATATGGGCACTACAAAAGAGATTGTCCTAAGGTCAAGAAGGACAACAAAAGGGGAAGAGAAGAAGCCCATACCACCAAAGAAGTAGAGGAAGCTGAAAAAAAGAAGTTCAAGAAAGAGGAAGTAAGAGATCTCTATTACTGAGATAGTCTTCCTCACCTAAGTTCTTCTCAAATTCCTAAGTCTTCTGTTGTAATATATGGCTATCATGGTTCACTAAATGGGATGTATCAAGGCATTATAGAAGCATTGAAAGCAAGAGCTTTGGACATCATCATAAAGAAGCACGAAAGAGGATTTGGAAGTCAAGGATATAGCTCTTGGGAATCTCATTGGAAACATAAGTGGCAAGGTCATCTAGTACATTGTTCATCATACATCTGTCAAAAGGAAAAATCTATTGATGGGGATACTTTAGATCCTCAAGATTCTCTGATGGAATCTTCATTGAAAGGTTCACCGATCATGAGGAAGAGCAAGTGTTTCATCAAGAATTCTAATCTTGTGGAATTCATGGGATGATGGTATGATGACATAAAAATGAAGCAGATCAAGGGATTGAAGCTCTTTCAATCAAGGAAGTTGTTGCAGGAAGTCTGGATGACCCAAAGGAAAAATGAGGTATGTATGCTTACATTTGATATTGTGGAAGTCATGTCATATGGCTATAAGTATCATGAACCAATGCTCTATCTTAAGAGCATGATCAAAAGAAAGGATCTTCTCCCTCAAGGGGATGCAAGAATGCATGGCTCACACATTCACTAGATAAAATCAACATAATATGTCCTCGTATGAAGTATGAGGTGGTTGACTACAATTAAGAAACTCTGATTGAAAGCTCCTCTGAATGAAATGTGTGAAGAAAGGAAGGAAGAGATCATGGAATATGCAACCATGGTAAACATCCAAAAGACCAAGAAGATTTGACTAGGATATCTCCATGGAAGATATGAAGACTCTGATGGAGTCTAGAAAAAAAGAGACCCTTGACAATATATAGCTTTGGGAGATGTGTCGATATGTATGCAGGATGTTGATGCAAACTAGAAGATGTTGTGATGAAAGACCATCACAAAGGTAATGTTAATATTCATTCCTTTATTTTTAAACAAATATCTGGATGGGTTTATGCGAGGTTGTTGAGGGAATATCTATGGATGTCTTCCACCACTTATGCACATGTTAGTGGGATGAAAGATCCTTAAGTAAACATGGCGTGAAGAAAGCAACATGGCATGAAGGAAGGCCAGATATGGACTGACGGATCACTTTCCGATGATGACATGGTTGACTCAAGAATGAAAGTGATGGATGGTCGGTGCCTTATGTAGAAGTCCCAAACATGAAGACTCCTAGATAACGAAAATAAGTTCATGACATAGTGAAGAGGAGTTCTTCAAGCAACTGGTTGTCCCATCATTTCCACCTGAGAAGTTGTTGTAGGCCCCTAATTAAGAGGGAGCCTATAAACAAGTTTCTTACTCGGAAGAAACTTGGAAATTCCTAAGCCAAGAGGGGAGCTTCGATACATCCCTTTATTGGAATAGGTATGTCCTCTGTAATTAAGAGGGAGAGATAGACACATTATTCTTGTCTTCACTTGAGAAGACAGAATGGAGGATTGGGTAAACATCTGGCATATGATGCTCTTTGAGAATGTATTAGGGCATCCAAGGTAAGAGTAGTCGTTAAGGACCGATATTCTTTGAGGACTGGGAATCCAAGAAAAGAATGGTCCTGGTGGAACACACCCTGAGAACCCGAGTGGGGTATGTTCCAAGAGAGACAATGATGAGAGTGTCTATACATCATTCGTATAGTGATCATTATGCTCAGATCTAGTGGAGAGATAGAGTTGTTAGTCAAGGTCTTGCTATGTGACAATGTTGGTTGATATGATGCTAAACAAAAGGGTTACCAATTTGACTCTTCTGAGAAATTTTTCAGATTGAGAATGACCAAGTACCATTATGAATACCTCCCTAATTAAGAGGGAGTGTTCAAAAGTAACTAGGCAATGACATGTGTAATTGTGATTTTATGTAATTGATGAAAAGAAGAAAACTAAAATTATTATTATGTTTGTCTCATGGGTTTCATGAGCAAGGAATTTTATTTTTAGTGATGGCTCCCCTTTAGGATTTGTCATACAAGTTAATTTGAGTCTATGTCATGTAGGAAGGACCCTTCTTGGGCATACTACATTTTATATGAGTCATTAGATAAGTATAAATAGCCCTCCAAGACCAAGCAAAGTATCCTCCTCATGTCAACTCCAAAAAGAATAATGTAAATTCCCCAAAGGACATGTCAGCTCATAAACAGAGGCAAACAACTATTTATAGGCAGCTTGGCCTTATTTCAGAAGGCAGATTTCAGTGAAGTTTTATGTGATGGTCTGCAGTGGACAGAAGTGCGAGAAAGGGAGATAGAAGCCTCTCATAACCAACAAAGTAAAGGACAGGAAGAGCAAGGTTCTTAGGGTGCTTTATGGGACTGTTTCAAGGGCAAAAAACACCTATCTATACTAGAATTTTGTTATAGCAGTAAGGAAGAAAAGAAGTTTGTTACTAGAAGTTTGTTACCATTAGTCTGTTACAGCAGTAAGGACGAAGTTTGTTGCAGCAGTAAGGAGCTGAAGTGGAAGAAGGCAGAAAGTTAATATATTGCAGCAGTAAGGCACTGAAGTGGAAGAAGGCAGAAAGTTAATATATTGCAGCAGTGAAGGTCAAGGAGAGGAAAAGTTTGTTGCAGCAGTGGTGCAGTCCTCCTAGGGCTTTGAAGTGGAAGAACGTCGAAAATCTAAAGCAAGCCAAGGTTGATGAAAAAGTCGAGATGAAGGAGCAAAAGGTTGACCATCATTGACTAAGGATCTTGTGTCTTGGTCTTGGAGTGGCAAATAGGTCAAGGGTCTTGGTCTTGGTATTCGTCAATTGGAATCTCTATAACAAGAAGAATTTGTTCGGGTTTTCCTCTCAAAGATTAAGAGGTTTTGGCCCTAGCTGAGAGCCTATATTTTGTGTCTCTTGTCTCTTTATGGTTTATGCATTGGTAGTTGTTTGATGAAGAAGAACACTAATAACCTAAGTAAAAGAAGATTCTAATCTAAAGAAGTAAAAATCACTCACAAGCAGTTACTAATAGAAGAGAAATCACATAATTAGTATGCCCTAGATTTCTCAACAAAAGTGTGCTTAGGAATAATTTTAGTGCATGGTTCCTCGCAGTCAAACACCATAGCTAAATTATTTTATTACAAGCACACTTGGTTTCATACTAGATCATATTGTGTCATAGAATTGGTTAAATTATTAAGGGTCTAGTCTAAATGTGTATTTTCCCTTCTAAGGGTTGAATTTGTAATTATGTGATGTAAAAATATTTTAATGCATGGTCTCTCGCAATCAGACACCATGGCTAAAATATTTGAGGGTGGAAAAATTATCAAATCCCCTCTAAAGTCAATTAATTAATTTTTCTGGCTAAATTAAATTAAAATCTTAAGCTAGAAAATTAATTAATTTTGAGTCAAAAAATAATTATAGAGAAATTAATTTATTTCCAAGTGGAAAATAGCAATGTTCCAGCAAATTTCTGGAACGTGGGAGCGAGGGAGCGGGGATACGCAGGAGCAGCCTATGCAAAAGCCCCCACCAATTTTCAGGAAACATGGGGGGGCATCGAAAACTTTAACACAAGGGACCCTGACAAAATAATAAAATAAAAATACTAAAAACTTATAAATATATCATTGAAATTTTATAATTTAATTGTCTTTATCATTATATGATACTTAGATCATTTAGGATAAATCGATGAATCATATAACTGAAACAAATTTAAAACGAAAACCATGATACAATCATACATGTAACTATAACAATGTAAAATGAAAATAAAAGTTTAAATCATATTGAAGTTCCAACTGTGAAAACTGAATATTGAAATAAAAGTCAAGTGTGATACATCAAGATTCAAATATCTATAGTTAAAAAGTTAATGTAATATTAGTTTTAGCTTATTAAAATTAATGTCAATAAATGTTGCATAAATGAGAACTTTTATAGTTTTTTGCATTTCTTAAAATTCAAAATATGACTGCGATGTGTTAGCATGTTCAACAAAATTAACTGAATGGAATTTTAGAAAATTGTCAGGTTTACAAAAATTATGTCCCACGAAACAACATGTATCGCGGCCTGCAACCATGAGAATGGTAAATTCAAAACAAAATCATTATTATCATTCACGTCATCAAGTCAATATCGACGAAGTTGGGACACAACATCACTGTTGCACTAATATATGGTCCTTTCCTATCCACGATCTAAGAAAATTAATTGCTTGTCACCTTTAACAACTTAGATTAAGTCCACGTACATATATGTTTTCATAAATACCAACATGTTTGAGCCATCAATAGAAGCATCAGTGGTGTATTGAGAGATAGCAAGCTAGAAGATCTAAAGGAGGTGGAGGCAGAGATTGATTTGGGGTATTTCCATCTAGCAAAACCCATGTTATTTTCAATCCCCCTCCAAGTGACAATGCATGAACCAAATGCCTGCGAAAGTTATCGAATAGAATTTGTGGTCTTAGATCATTGCGACTAGGATTGTAAGAGGGGAACAGATTGGATAAATGTAAATAATATTACCTTGGTTGTTAACTCGGAATCGACCCCTTTTTTGCTCGGAAACAACCCTTTTTTTAGGAAACAGCCCCTTTTTTGAGGAAACGATCCCCTTTGGAGTTTCCGTGTGTATCCTATTTTTGGGAGCGTCATGAAACAACCCCAAGTCCCTGGAGCACAAGGGAGCAAGGAATTGCAATTCCCAGGTGGGGGGGGATGCGTCCCCATGAAACACTAGAAAATAATCAAAAATTCGTGGGTCAAAGGAAAGTCAATTTTTGGAGGTCCTCCACCAAGGGAAAAATAGATATTTTAAGAAAATTTGAGCCCTTGGACTTTGGTGGTTAAGTCAAAATCAATTTTTTTAGGAATTTAATCCAAAACATTAATTTTTGGATTAATTAAAAGTGGTTTTTAAGAAAAAATCGAATTTTTCCTCAAAATTAAGTATTCGACGATGGAGGCCAAAAGAATGAAAATGGGATTCGACTTTCGGAGGGTTTGCAGGGTTGCAGAGGCGTAGCTGTCGGAACGGGTCAGCGTCGAATGCGGGAGGACCCGTTACAGCAGTCAGGTCGGAGCAGGGAGGAGGGCAGCGGGGCTGCAGTTGGTCAGTGGTTGCAGGCAAGGGCTATTTTAGGAGATTTCAACGGCAAAAGGGATTTTAAATCCCAGATAACACCCTGAGCGAAATGGGAGAGCCAAGGGGGGGGGGGAGAGATCCCCTCCTTCAAAAACGTGGTAATAGGCGAGACGAGCACAAGAGGAGAACAGCATACTGAGAAGGAAAGTCATGCCCCAGTAATGGGCAACCTGTGGCAGAAAAAAGTGAGAGGAAAATGCCTACCTAGGGCTCAAAAACAGCCAAGGTATGTCGTTCCCAACAACAAATTGGAGGAATATAACTGCTACATGAGAGACCATGCCTTAATATGTAGGTTTGTTGGGTATTGGCCTTCTGAGCGGGAACTCTACAGATGGATCGACCAGAGATGGAGACCTAGGGGACAGGTAGATCTCAAACTTGGAGCCCAAGGTTTTTTCACAGCAATCTTTTCCAATCTGGAAGATAAGAATAGGATCTTTGAGGAGGGACCATATTTCTTGAACAATGCAGGCCTGTTCATGAAATTTTGGGAAGAGAGATACAACCCCGAAAAGGAAAAAATGCTTGATGCACCAGTCTGGGTCAGGCTGTTTGGGCTTCCTAATGAGTTTTGGGACCCTGAAATTCTGGAGGGAATAGGCAACACGATTGGGAGCTTTGTTAAAATTGCAGAGGCTACGAAACGAGGTAAATACAATGCTTATGCGAGAATCTGTGTTTACATAAATCTGGCAGATCCTCTCCCGGAAAATGTCGAAGTAGAGTATCATGATGCAATCTGGAAGCAACCAATTGATTACGAACATATTCCTTTCCGATGCCGCATTTGCCATGAATATGGCCACTTATACAGGCAATGCCCGTTGAATAAAGAAGAAGAGTCCAAAAAAAGCCAGGCGAATCCACAGAGAAGTACTGAGAGAATGGAGGATCCGGAGAGAGGCTTTCAGCAGGTAGTAAGGAAGAAGAAGCAGAATAAAGAGGGACCAAAGACTCAATCTCAGAAGAAACCCAGCCAAACAAGTAATCAAAACAAATTTCAGGCACTGCATAGCGAAAATGAAGAATATGAAGTAAACCTGGAAGACGATGAGGACCCAGAGGACACACCCATGGAAATAGCTGGAGAGGAGAAAGGAAAAGAAACAAATTTAAGCAAAAAAAGCAGAGAACAACCGGAGGAGAAGTCAATAGAAACAGAACTGGAATCTCAGATGGAAGTGGAAAACCCGCCTGAAAACGAAGCAGAAGAGGAGAAAATCATGAGAAGGCTTCTCCAGGAATGGAAGTATCTGGACAGCAGGTTCATACCTGGAAAACAAAAACAGCCATATAAGGAAGTCTTTCAGAAATACAAGGAGAAAAAAGGAGAACCCCCGGACAAACTAGCTATGATAGAAAGTGAGCAGGGAAATGAAGATAAAGGAATGGGCAGCTCTGGAAAAAACAACAGAAAAAGAGGTCGGAAACCAATGAGTGAAACTATCCAGATGGTGGGAGAAGTATTGATAAACTCAAGTAAGGTGATACCTCTGTCGGAGGTATTCTTCCCCTCTTACAAAAAGTTTTAAATGATAGTTATCAGTTGGAATATTAGGGGTTTGAACAGTAGAGGTAAACAAAGGTATATGAAGGATAAGTTGAAAAAAGAGAAACCTAGTATTATGATCTTGCAGGAAACAAAGATCTTGGTTCAACAACTCGAAGAAATAATAGAAAAAAGCAGACTACAATATCAAGTGATTGGGCAAGATGCAATCGGTTCTGCAGGAGGTATTGCATTCCTGTGGAATCCTAATGAAATCATCTTAGATAACTGGACCAGTATGTGCGGAACCCTTACTGGGCTAGGTAGGATTGTAGGAACCAAACAACAGGTGGTTATTTATGGGGTCTATGGCCCCCCTTCTCCTGGGAAGAAGGAGCAGTTCATAAACAGTTTCAAATATGTCCGCAGACTTTACCCTGAAGCTGCTTGGATCATTGGTGGAGACTTCAACTTGATCAGATCCCTGGAAGAGAAAAAAGGAGGGATTAGGAGGATGGACCACTTCATGGACAGTTTCAACGATATGATAGAGGAACTTAGGCTTGTTGATATCCAGACCATTAATGGGACCGACACATGGAACAACAGAAGGGGAGGAAAAAACCAAATTGCATCTAAATTGGATAGATTCCTAGTTTCTGAAGCCATCATGAACAAAGATGTTTTTGTGGAGGCCAAGATCATTCCATCTTTGGGATCTGACCACTGGCCGATTCAATTAGAGGTTGATATTAAGAGGATTCAGGGGAAAAGGCCCTTCAGATTTGAAGCTTTCTGGTTGAGGGACCCTGATTTCATCAAGAAAGTAGAGGGCTGGTGGAAACAATGTACGAGTCAAGGCAGATGTAAAATGCACACGTTCCAGCTAAAATTGAAAGAGCTGAAAGGTAAAATAAAAAAATGGAACAAGGAGGAATTTGGCAACATTCTGGAAGATAAACAAAAACTAGAAGGGGAAATGGAGGATCTTCAGCAGAAGATAATTTTGGAAGGAAGAACAGAGGAAAGCATCAACAGGGAGGGGGTAATCATTGGAAGATTGGAGGAGAGACAAAAGCAAGAGGAGATCTTGTGGCGCCAAAAATCAAGGATAAAATGGCTAAGGGAGGGGGAAAGAAACACTAAATTCTTCCACCAGGCTGTGATTAAGCATAGACAGGGAAACAGGATCCTATCAATCAAAAATAAAAATGGGGCAAGAGTGGTGGAGCAGAATGAGATTGAGCAGGTCTTGGTGGATCACCACAAGGAAATTTTAACAGAACCTCAAATTGACAGAACGAGAGCCATTCATGAGATCTGCTCAATTATTCCTAGCCTAGTCACTGAGGACCATAACAAAGCACTAATGAGGGTCGTGACCTTAGAAGAGCTAGAGGAAGTTGTGAAGGCAATGAAGAAAGGGACAGCTCTTAGGCCGGACGGCTTCACAGTGGATTTTTACCAGGCAGGCTGGCATTTCTTGGGTAAAGAAATACTGGACCTAGTGGAAGAATCAAGGATAAACCAGAAGGTATGGTCTGCTCTTAACTCAACCTTTTATGCTCTCATTCCTAAAGGGGATAATCTTGAAGATGCTAATGGTTTTAGACCTATAGCTCTATGCAACGTTATTTACAAAATGATTACATCCCTGATTGCCAAGAGATTAAAACCCCTCTTGGACAATTTAATCTCGGCTGAACAAACAGGTTTTGTGGAAGGCAGACAGATTCTGGATGGCCTTGTTGTAACGCAGGAGGTGATCCATTCCCTAAAAATTAAAAAACAAAAGGGCATGATGATTAAACTGGACATGTCCAAGGCTTATGATAGATTAAACTGGAAATATCTGGAAACCGTGCTGGAGAGATTTGGCTTTCACCAAAGATGGATTGCGTGGATCCATAACCTGATTTCCTCTCCTCATTTTTCTATTCTCGTTAATGGAAGCCCCTCAAAAACTTTCAATGCCTCCAGAGGTATTCGACAGGGAGACCCTTTGTCCCCATTTCTATTTATTCTAGCCGCTGAAGGCCTTGGTCAATTCATCAAACAAGAAAGAGCAGCAAATAGGATAAAAGGTCTTCAGATTTGGGGAATAACCTGCCTCTTACTCATCAACAATTTGTTGATGATATTATGTTGTTTGGAGAACCAACGGTAAGAGAAGTTCAACATCTTAGAAGAATTTTGGATATGTTCTCGGAGGCTTCTGGATTGGAAATCAACAAGGATAAGTCATGTATCTTCATCTTCAACACAATGGAACAAGTCAAAACCCATCTTATCAGGATTTTGGGATTCAAAAGAGGTGAATTACCTACTAAATATCTGGGTAACATGCTGGACTTCACATCTAAAAGGATGAGAAACTGGCAAGGGGTCTTGGACAAATTAAGCACCAAGGTGGCAAACTGGTCCTTCAGAGTTCTCAACATTGCTGGAAGAGTTGTTCTAGCCAAATCGGTTCTTCAGGCTATTCCTATCTACCCTTTATCTATTATGGCTGCCCTGGCTGGAGTATGTGCTAAAATCAGGGAAATCATAAGAAAATTCATATGGGGCGGGTCTGATCAAAAGAAAAAATGGGCCCTGGTCTCGTGGAGTCAACTAACAGAAAGAAAGGAGAAGGGAGGTTTGGGACTAAGGGACCCTGAAGTTCTTAATAGAGTGTTGGGAGCCAAGCTGTGGTGGCGTTGGCTCAGCGGTGGAAACGATCTCTGGAAAACAATATGGAAGACCAAATACAGAATGCCAAACTCTCCGGTTGAGATACTAAGGCAACAAGAGACCCCTAAAGGCTCAGCTATTTGGGAATTAGCCTGTCAAAACAGAGACTTGATCAGAAAACACACTTTCTGGGAAATCCGGGGGGGCTCAGAGGCTAGCTTCTAGGACGATAGGTGGCAACAACGAGAAAGACTGAACAGCACTCAGAACCTCCATCAGATCCGGGACAGAATTGAAGGAAACAAAACTAATGTAAGAGATTATTGGAAGGTAAATGAAATGACGGAGGGATGGAGAGTGTGGGAGGACCCGATAGTTTGGGACCGGGAGCTTAACTCAGATTTCCAAGAAATTTATAAGAAGGAAATGGGATCTAGGAAAATCAGAGTTCGTAATGGGAACGACATCCTCCGGTGGGGAAACTCTATGAAAGGGTCCTTCACAACCAAAGAGGCTTACTATCTAATGGATGCTCAAAATAGGGATGACATAAACTTGGAATGGAAATCAATATGGGAGAGTAATTGGTGGCCCAAGGTGTCTATTTTTGTTTGGTTAGCCTCAAAAAATAAAATTATTACCTGGGATCGTATTCAGAAAAAAGGTTTCAATGGCCCCTCACGATGTTACCTATGCAACAATGCTGAAGAAACCAGGGATCATTTACTGGTCAATTGTCCATACACAGAGAAACTTTGGATGATCACTAAACGGATGTTTAATAAACCAGGAGTTAATATTCGAGAATTTAATGAATTGGTCTTCCAGTGGAGCAAGGATACCTTTCACTGCAGGATCGTCCAGAGGGCTTGGAATCTTATATCTTCCTTTATACTCTGGATGGTCTGGAAGGAGAGAAATCGGAGGGTCTTTCAGAATTCTGATAAAGAACCAGAGGTAATATGGGAACGGGTGATTGAGAGTATGAGAGAGACTATCTTAGTTTATAAATGGGAAAGTGCTGACTGGAAAACAAACCCGGAAGAACAAGAAATTCTGAATAAATTCAATCTAAAACTTGAGATGGTCCACTTTAAATGCTTGGCTCGCCATGATATGCAGATTCAAAGCCCGGACAAATTCAATTACCCAAGAGATCACTTTGTCAAGCTTAACTTCGACGGGACCTCGAAGGGGAACCCGGGCGAAGCAGGCTTTGGGGGGATCTTCAGAGATAGCAATAACCATGTTAGGTGGATTTTTGCCGACTGGGGAGGACAGATGACTAACAATGAGGTTGAGTTCTGGGCCCTGCACCAAGGATTACGAATTGCTATCAGGAATGGCTACACTAATCTGGAAATCACAGGTGATTCGCAGATTGCCATGGACATGCTAAGGAGGCTCAACAACAGGCGGGGATGGGAGAAAGTTACCAAAAGCTGGCGGATTGCAGGCATTGTTCAGGAAATTGCCGAGCTTATTAAACGACTTGACTACCGAATCATTAGTCATGTTCGAAGGAAAGGAAACCAGGCAGCGAATTGGCTGGCCAATTGGGGCTGCAGAGGACGTGGCAACACGATTGATAGTTAGTGGAGAGCTGTGGAAGGAAACAGGGAGTGGAAGGAGCTGGCGGACATCATTAAAGCAGATCATGAACAGGCCACTGATGATAACGATCGGATTAGTGAGCTGGATTAATAGGAGGCAGTGGAGACTCCGAAATTCGAACATGGTTCAATCGGACTTCGGTAAAATCATCACATCAACCTGCAGGGGGGTATGATCAGGAGATAGGTGACAGTACAGCGGCGGCGGGAGGGACGGTTAGGCTAAAGTACACGCAAGGTGAGGTAATGAATGCCCAAAACATTAGAGGATATGGTTGCGGTGCATCTGACTCCACAGCAGAGGAGAATAATAGCGAGGTGATGGCCGAAGGCAGTAGCTCACCAGAAAGCTGCCGGCGACATCCGAAAATCGTAACAAATTGCTACCCCGACGGCAGGAGCCCAATTTATATTCAAGGTAGGCCGATTGTAAAGGATTTGTGTGAGTTTCTATTTTGGGTTAGCGCGGAGGTTTCAGAAGAGCGGCAGTCGAGAGCTTCCATAACCTTCAGCAATTGGAGAGCGG
The DNA here is from genome assembly GCA_000404065.3 of Pinus taeda. NCBI lineage: Eukaryota > Viridiplantae > Streptophyta > Pinopsida > Pinales > Pinaceae > Pinus > Pinus taeda. Next base: position 264,974 of record APFE031504876.1, on the reverse strand, counting down.
AGCGCATCTGTCCCTCGGACAGTATGGAGACTAGGCAGAAGTGGAGACAAGCGGAGAAGTAGCAGAATGTAGGGGTGGAGAACAGGAGCAGAAAAGACAGGAATACAATGCAGAAGGAATTACCATTTACGGTGTGGGAGGTGGAGGATGACTCGGACGAAGACTTGGTTAAGGGAGCTGCGAGTGAACGTCTGAACTTCCAGAAGAACTTGGCAGAGGAAGCAAAGCAGCAGGCGGGGGCGGACCATTCCGAATTTTGGGAGTCGGGGGCCCGCCGTTATGGCTTGAGGAAGCGCAGCACTACCCCTGACAGAGAAAGGGATCTGACTGGAAAGCGTGGAAAAGGGCAGAGGGAGACCGTGAAGAAGGAAGGGGAGACTTCCAAGCGCCAGGGTAAAGGCAGAAAACCAAGGGAAACTGTTAATCACAGAGTCCGAAGGGCTGAACAAGCCTTCATCCGTAATTCCAATCCGGCCGTGCGTAGAATCATGCAGTACCTCGAAGAGGAAGCGCTGCAGAATCAATCTGATGACGAAATGGAAGAATGGGACTTTCTCCTTCATGACCCGGGTCATACCAGAGGGCGTATGTCTTTATTCAAGTAGTCGCTGCACATCTATTGGGTGATGAAGGGGCTAATGGCCAAGGCCATGGAGCATGTGGCCAAGGAGATGGTGGAGCTGGCCCCAGGCGATCCAAACATCCGTAGAGAACTGAGCTACCTTCGCATAGCAATGACAAAGCAGGAGGAGCAGCTGGATGCTATCCAGCAAATGCTGAATCAGGATTGTTCTGGACCAGCGGGAGCAGCGAACCAGCAACCTGATGGCGGCATCGACTGATTTAAGATATGTTTAGAAACTGCAAGCGTTTTTTTTGTTATGGCTTTGTACATGTGCAAGATAGGAAAAAGCAAGTTGTACAAAGCAGTAGTTTTAGTAATAGTTTCAGTAAGTTTCAAGACTGCATAGTTTACTTAGCTAAGACTGCCAGGCTATGGACCTACTATTTTTGGGCTGCAATTAAGAACTATAGATGGTGCTATGACCCGGTTTCCCCTAGAGGGCGGGCTTCAACTGTTTTTTGATATGCTGTAATGTTTTGTTGATCAAGTAATAGAATGAGTACCATCCTAGCTTACAAAAAAAAAAAAAAAATATGCTCCCTATAGTTAGTTCCCTTGACATATTTGGCTCAAACCCTCCATAGGAATAGTAGCCATTATTTATATTGGAGCTTCGAGAGAAATATGGCACAATCCCTGGAGATTCATACCCTTGATTCATGGGATGACTTATTCACCCCCTTGGCTCCATTTTCACTTCAGGTATGCAATATTTAATTAGTTATAATTTTTTCTAATTGTTATGGTTTTATTAATGGTCTCCTATTAGGGTTTTTTGAGGGTTTCCTTTTCCTCAAACCCTTTTAGGGTTTCTTAGTGGAAATAGGCTGAGGTTTTCATGATCAATTTTTTATAAAGATTATCACTAAAGAAAAACCCCTATAGAGGAGATACTCTACCAACTCCATGTTAAAGTTTACTAGGACATGGAAATTATTAACCAGATGTCAATGGCATTAATTTACTATGTTAATCCTCTTTGTTTTCTCTCGATTACTTAGAAATGTTTTGCATTTTTGATATCTTTCTTTAGAGAAAAGGGATTAACCCTGTGAATCCCTTATTTTATGTTTTCAAAGCTTATAATAAAAAATAATTTGTTGGATTCCTAATTACCCATAATTTTTCAACAAGTTATTTGAAACCACGACTTCTTTGAGACCTTCAGGTAATTCCCTTTTTTATGTCAATCCTTTTGATTCTGTAGTTATTCTAAGGTTTTTAATATGTAGATTTCACATCTCTATCAAAAATGATTGTTTTTGGTAACTCATGAAGTCTAATTATCCCCTTCATAAAAATCTTAGCTATGTGAACAAACTTAAATGTTGATTTCACTGGCATACAATGGGTTGCCTGCCTTAGTTTATCAACTACAACCATGATAGAATCATGTTTTCTTCTAGTTTTGGGTAACCATATAATAGAATCTAAGGAGATAATTTCCCATTTCCACTCAGGAATGGGTAAAGGATTTAAAAACTCAGCAGGATGTTGGTGCTCCACCTTAACCTTTTGACACTCTATACAACTTGCTAAATATTCAGCTACTTCTCCCTTCATTCCTAGCTAATAAAATTCTTTCCTAAGTGTTGTAATTAGATTTTGATGGTCTGGATGAGTTGAAAAAGGCTTCTTGTGATGCTCATCTAGGACTATTTGTTTAATTATGTGCATATTTGGAATATAAATTATTTCTTTAAAAGTCAATAAACCATCATTTTTCAAAGCATAATATGATCCTTCTGTTTGTCAGTTTCATTTATCATTTTTTTTCTTGTATTTGTTTATATTCTTAATCTTCTAAGGTTTTAGTCTTGCTCTATTCATTAATGTATGTTTGATTATTGCTAGCAGAATCCCACAAATCTGATTTAAACTTTTGTTTAATGCAATTACAATTTTATTTTATTTTCCTTTAATATCTTCAATGTCAAAATCAAATTCATTAAGGAAATCCATCCACCTTGCTTGTCTTGCATTTAAACCTAGTTGACTAAAGACATATTTCAGGTTGATATGATAAGTTACTATTATGAATTTCTTTCCCAAAAGGTAGTGCCACCACATTTTTAAAGTATGAATCGCAACAGATAATTCTAATTCATACATAGCATAATTCCTTTCATACTCCTTTAGCTTCCTAGATTCATAAGCTATAACATGGTTATCTTTCATTAACACTCCAAACAAGCATTTGTGCACATTGTATAGTCTTTATTGGGATCAACAATCTTAGGTATATGAGCTATAGGTATCAAATATTTCAACCAATCAAAGATTTCTTGGCGCTTTTGGGTCCACATAAATTTAACTCCTTACTTTTGTAAGGTTGTTATAAGGTGGGCCAATTTGAAGAAACCTTCAATGAATCTATGGTAATAACCCGTAATTCCCATAAAGGATATGATAGTAGCTACATCTTTAAGAATAGGCCAATTAAGAATTTCCTTGACATTTACAATGTCTATTGCAATTCCTTCTTTAGATATTGCATGCCCTAAATATCGAATATGATCTTAATAAAACTCACATTTACTAAACTTGGCATATAGTTTATGCTCTCTAAGTGTTGGCAACACTATTTTCAAGTGTTGTTCATGCTCTTCTAGTGTCTTAGAGTAAACCATAATGTCATCAATGAAGATCAATAAAAATTTTCCTAAGTACTGGCTAAAGAAACTATTCATTGGACACATACACTAGTACATATGGGCATAAAATGTGATGTCGTACTCCAACAGTTTAGTCGTATTGTCGGATTTTACTTGCATTTTTCTATTTTTCTAAGTCTCGTTTTTATACACAATTATTGTCGGACATCCAATGATACGTTAGCTGGATATTTGATGATAATTGAGTTTTTTTTATATCCGACGTTTGATCAAGTCAATTATCTATCTATCAAAATACCGACAATTGATGAACTCAATAATTTTGCCTATTAGACAGCGTCTCTCTTCTCAACAGTCATTAGAAGTCCAACAAATAAGTGATATATATATATATATATATATATATAAGCACTATTTTTGGTGAGAATACAAAAATATTTTATTTTGTTAATTGTATTACAAGTATTTAAACATTACCTAGGTTTATTTTTGAAGATAATCATCACTGAAAGTTTTTTAAAGAAAAATGTCACATAATATTCCTCTAATGGGACAAGGAGTTGTGATATATACAGTAGAGGCTTTGGGTGATTGAAAATGTTATTTCCCTATAAAAGGAGGAGAATTTTAATAAAAACAACTAAAAGGCATTGCAGAGAGTATGGACACCTTGCAGGCCGAAATGAATATCATCCCTCGGTAAGTTACTCATTAGATATATTTATATTACAAATTATTTTGTAAATGTTTATATGTTAATGTAGAAGAAAAATAACATATTCGTTTTCTTTATGGATATATTCTACGTACACAAAAAATTGAGAGTAAGTTAAGAAGAGAATAAGTAGACATAAGATGTAGGTTTTAATTAGGGTTTAGGGATTAAGGGATTTAAGGTTCAGAGGTACATGGTGTAAGGGTTTAGGCATTAATATTTTAGTGGTTTAAGGGTTAATAAGACTAAATTAGTACGTAATGGTTAAGGGTTTATGGGTTAATAATTTAGGGTTAAGGTAGGTTTAAGGTATCTAGAGGCCTCTTAAGATGATGAGACCATAGCTTGGAAAGAGATAATATTTCAAGCATAATACTATTGTTTATATTTTCCATTCGAGAGAATAGATTTATTGAATCCTATCAGTTTTAAAGATTCACTTAAGATTTACATGATCTGGGTCCGGGTGTGACAAAATGACCCTTCCAAGACCTTTTACTTTCATGATGTGTTAAATTGCATTTTTAAAAGAACATAAAAGAATACATCTGCATGATAGGAACATGTCAATCATCAACACATGAAAACATAAGTTGTTGATAATGGGGTTTGTCAAGGAGGGACTACACCTCCGAGCCCCGGTGTCAAGATGGTGTAGGTCGCTTCATTAAGTGTTGTCAATAGTGATGATGTACATAAGAGATGTTGTCGCTATCATAGAAGGAAAATTCCCTCATGCAAGAGTGACTCCAAGAGATGTTCCGCTACAGGAACTCTTAGTCAAAAGGACTCCTATCAGTATGACATAAACTCATGCATGATGATAAATAACATCCCTCCAACATGGCATAAAAGGGATCTCAATGCAAACATACATGGTGACACATGAGTATCCCATTAGCATAATGACAAATGGATCTCAAATAAAACATGATGAATCATGACAACAAGTACATCCCCAAGATGATTCTGCATCACATCAAGAAGGAGTCATGAAGCAAGTAAGAAAACAAGATCCCACATCAAACATCAAACAGGGATCTGTGCAACACAATGCATCTCATAGCGGAAAGAAGTACATAAACAGACTTCATATACCTCACATCCAAGGGCCATCTGAAGAAAAGGATGTCAAGTTGTTGAAGTTGTTTGTACCATCGATCTCACGGTGTCGAATCACGTGGGAATGACTGCTCGCACATGAATGTTGACACCTGCACTCCACTTTGGAAAGTGACTGAAAAATGAAATGGTCAAATGAAAAATTTGAATGCACCAATAGATTTGTGGTGTCGAATAGTGCAAAATCGATTGTCAAATATCTGAATTCTGAGAAAGTGAAAATCTGGGGCTTAAGGAATCTTTTAGATTCCCCCTAGATTCCTCAAAGATTCCCTCCTCTAGGTCATCTGAAGATCTGCTTCTCAGATCAAAATTATGTCGACGCCATTAGGTTCCTTGCGGAATTCTGAGAAAAATGAGTATGAAGTTGGTTGCATTCTGACTCTGGCGAATTTCAGCATCCAAGGAATCTAGAAGATTCCCTCAAGGTTCTTGAAGATTCTCCTCCACTGGGAACCTGTAAATCTGCTACTGAAAAGGTGAATCTGACCTCATCATGGTGTTCCCTGCAAAAATCCAAGAAAATTGACTATAAACTTGGTTACATTCTGATAAAAAGGAATTTTTACCACCTCAGAGAATCTTTGGGCATCAAAGAATATTCTGCCTCGAAATGCATGTCAAGGTTCTGCCTCCTATGTCTCGAAATCCATGATGCACTCCCCCTACTCGGATGCACTGTATAAATGGATTTATATAAAATATCGTCGGCAAATAAACCAATAAGACAGTTTGGCATGTTGGTAATTTTCGAAATTAGTTGAGGAGGGGTCGGGTGGTCAATCCCTACCCCTCCCATTTTAATACATTACAGTTCTTAAACAACTGCATACATTCGTTTTTTTGGATCGGGTCCGCATTGGGCCGCTCGCCCTGTAACCCTTCGTAACATGTATTAAATGGGGAAATGGTGCATTGTGTTGTTGTCACATTAATTTGAGGTTCGGTTGGGTGGTTGTATGCACCATATATGGCGCTGCCGCGTGGGCGGGGCCGGTCCTCCTTTCGGCCATGGGTTCAACTCCCACCGGCCTCTCTTAATACAATAGCATGTATATAGGTTTGGGGGTGTGATGTGGGTGGCGGGGGTCATGGCCACCACCACTTTAAATATTATTATTATTTTAATACCTTGTTATAAAACAAATTGGTCGTTTGTTGGAAAATTTGAAAATTGACCATGGGAGACATTGTAATGAGGCCACAATTTTGCCCGGAAGTTGGCCGGATTTCGGTGAAATTGTGCCTTCCTTAAGCTTGCCAAGTCACTCGGTCAACCCTAAACTTTCACTACCTGTAACTTTCACATACGAGCTCGTTTTGATGAACCAATCACACCGTTGCGATTAGGACGACGAGATCCACGCTCTAGTCCTAGTTTTAAAACATTATGATCACTTTTATTTTTGCCCCTTTCTGAGTCCTCTTGGCTTTTGCATGTGTTTGGTGCCACCTGGATCAATCCTCCCCACTGAGGAGCTTTTGGTCCTCCAAAAGCATGAAAATTAATTTGCAACTTCTCTATACCTTGTCGGCATCATAAGTGTCCTAAAAACGTCTCGCTTCCATCTCCTTCACCTTTGTTCTTCAGAGCCTTAAGTGATGAGCCGACACCTGCCACCTCTGCAACTTGTAGTAGATTGTTTTGCAAATTACATGCTTGACTTTCATAACCAACTAATGACCCAAGCATCCCATACTTGCCACAAGTTTATAACACATACTCGGTGGTCAAGTTTACATCGAAATGGAAACAATACCCCAGTTATGAAAACAAGGCCAACATATCATCGTTGCTTCAAAACGTGATGGAAAACACATCATCACATCAACACATGATTTACAAGAACAAGGCTAAAAGACTATTTTTGTTTTGACAAGTGATGGAAACACAACATCACTTTCAGAGTTTAAAATGCCACACAAAATAAGACGAGACATCATTGTTGCTTAACAAGTGATGGAAAACATGTCATCACTTTTACATTTTTAAATGCAACAAATGATTTACAAAAGCATGACCATGACAAGCTAACATATCTAGAAACTATTTTTCACTTATCAATGTGAATGGGTCATTCCCATGTGGTGGTGCACTACTCTAGATGGAGCCTCCAACATGTGGCTCTTTGATGGCCACTTCTTTCGCAATGACTACAATAGGTCTTTTTCCTCCAGATCTGTTTAACATGTTTCTTTTCCTATTGTTGAGAGGGTCTTTCACGCCTCCTCCTTTTGTGTGTTGTTATTCTTTTCCAACACTTAGAAAATGGTTGGTTATGTAATCCACAAAATGTACATGTTTTTTCAATGCCATGTTTTACGTTCATCATTAACAACAAGATTATAATCGAAATGAACATTCGAATATCGAAACTGGTTATACCTTTCCTTGATGTCGATGGTGCCATTATGGTGATGAGAGATTGCCTTAGCTTGTTTCTTGCAATGGACACTACCATGGGATGATGGGGATGTGTTCCCATCATTCTCTTTCCTCGACGATTTCAATGATATCTCGGAAGAATCTGACACCTTCGAGCATTCTCCTTTGGTGTATCCCAAGCCTCCAAATCGGGGTCTCTACACAACGTCCAATGGTTGAGTTATGCCTTGGTTATTAAAACCAAGTTCTTCTTCCTCCTCGTGCCTCGTCCTGATAAGGAGCCTCATGTTTGTCCCTGTAATTGGGATCTCCACATCTCCAACAGAAATCATACTATGTGACGATGAAATTGAAAGGAAATCAACATCTTTTACCTCCTTTGCTGATTTGGAAAGAACTGATGAGGGCTTCTCATCATCTGTTGTTTTTGGTTCTCTAGTTGTCTCGGCACATTCCACAACTTCCTTTTTGACATACCCAAGTCCTTTCTAACGGGGTAATTCCTCCCCTTTGATGGGGTCGACAATGCCTTGGCCATTACGCCCAAGCCTTTTCCTTCATACCCCATTCTCTTCAAAAGTTTGGAGCCAATTCCTGTGGTATGATTTTCAAAAATAGTGAAATCATCATCACGACACATACATGAATTCAGAGAATTACATTTTACCTCACATGGATCACGCTACAGCTTTTCCAAGGCCTCATCCTTTGCTTGTAGCTGTTGTAGCAAACTATGTTTCTCCTCTTTGTCTTCACGTAGACGCATCTTCAATTCAACGTTCTCTGTTTGAAGGATTTGGTTGTTGTGCTTCAGTTCTTCCGGGGCCTCTTCTGTGGCTTGCAGTTGACGCTGCAATTGCTCCTTTTCCTTTGTCTCTTTATGTAGAGTTTCATACATTATTTCCACCCTTTTGGAAATTTTGAGCATGGTCTCGTACATCACTTTTTCATCCTCTGTCACTGCACATTCCATTGTTCACACTTACAATTCACATCCACACAAAGACCTCTCGGTACCACTTGATCCAGTTATGGGTGTGACAAAAGGACCCTTCCAAGACCTTTTACTTTCATGATGTGTTAAATTACATTTTTAAAATAACATAAATGAATACATCTGCATGTTGTAAAGAAGAGGAACATGTCAATCATCAACACATGAAAACATAAGTCATTGATAACGGAGTTTGTCTAGGAGGGACTACATTTCCGGGCCCCGGTGTCAAGATGGTGTAGGTCATTGCATTAAGTGTTGTCAATAGTGATGATGTACATAAGAGATGATGTCGCTATCATAGAAGGAAAATTCCCTCACACAGGAGTGGCTCCAAGAGATGTTCCACTACAAGAACTCTCAGTCAAAAGGACTCCTATCAGTATCACAACAACTCATGCAAGATGATAAAGAACATCACTCCAAGATGGCATAAAAGGGATATCAATGCAAAAATACATGGCGACACATGAGTATCCCATCAACATAACGACAAGTACATCCCCCGGATGATTCTGCATCACATGAAGCAGGAACCACAAAATAAGTAAGAAAACAAGATCCCACATCAAACATCAAACAGGGATCTGTGCAGCATAATGCATCTCATAGCGGAAAGAATTACATAAACATATTGCATATACCTGACATCCAGGGGCCATCTAAGAAAAGAATTTCAAGCTACTGAATCTGTTCGTACCATCGATCTCATAGTGTCGAATCACATGGGAATGACTGCTCGCACATGAATGCTGACACCTGCACTCCACTTTGGAAAGTGGCTGAAAAATGAAATGCTCAAATGGAAAATATAAATGCACCAGCAGATTTGTGGCATCGAATAGTGTAAAATCGACTGTCGAATCTCTGAATTCTGATAAAGTGAAAGTCTGGGGCTTAAGGAATATTTTAGATTCCCCATATATTCCTCAAAGATTCCCTCCTCCAAGTCATCTGAAGATCTATTGCTCAGATCACAATTCTGTCGGTGCCATCAGGTTCCTTGCAAAATTCTAAGAAAAATGAGTATGAATTTGGTTGCATTCTGACTCTAGCGAATTTCAGCGTCCAAGGAATCTGGAAGATTCCATCAAAGATTCTTGAAGTTTCTCCTCTATTGGGAACCTGTAAATCTGCTACTCAAAAGGTGAATCCGACCTCGCCATGGCATTCCCTGCGAAAATCTAAGAAAATTGACTATAAACTTGGTTACATTCTGATAACAAGAATTTTTACCTCCCCAAGAATCTTTGGGCATAAACGAATATTCAGCCTTAAAATGTGTGTCAAGGTTCTACCTCCTATGTCCCGAAATCTGTGCCGCACTCCCCCTACCTGGATGCACTGTGTAAATGGGTTTATATAAAATATTGTTGGCGAATAAACTAATGAGACAGTTTGGCATGTTGGTAATTTTCGAAATTAGTTTAGGAGGGGTCGGGTGGTCAATCCCCACCCCTCCCATTTTACTACATTGTAGTCCTTAAACAACTGCATACATTCATTTTTGGGGGTTGGGTCTGCATTAGGCGGCCCGCCCCATAACCCTCTATAACATGTATTAAATGGGGAAATGGCGTGTTGTGTTGTTGGCGCATTAATTTGAGGTTCGGTTGGGTGGTTGTATGCACCATATATGGGGTCGCCGCGTGGGCGGGGCCGGCCCTCCCGCAGGACCCTCCCACCAGCCTCTCTTAACACGATGGCATGTATGGAGGTTTAGGGTTGTGATGTGGGTGGCGGGGGTCATGGCTCGGCACCACTTTAAATTTTATTGTTTTTTTTAATTCCTTGTTATAAAACAAATTGGTCGTTTGTTGGAAAATTCGAAAATTGACCGTAGGAGACATTTTAATGAGGCCACAATTTTTCCTGGAAGTTGACTAGAATCCAGTGGTTAGATTTCGGTGAAATTGTGCATTCCTTAAGCTTACCAAGTCACCTAGTCAACCCTGAACTTTGACTGCCTCTAACTTTCTCATACAAGCTCTGTTTGACGAACCATTCTCACCGTTGTGATTAGGACGACGAGATCCACGCACTAATCCTAGTTTTAAAACATTCTAATCACTTTGATTTTTGCCCCTTTCTGAATCCTCTTGGACTTTTGTATGTGTTTGGTGCCACCTGGATCATTACATCCCTTTGAGCTTCAACTTAAGTGAAATGATTGTGTCGACAATTAATAATTCCCCAGGGCTAAAACATTTCTATGGTATGTTATAATGTTACACTACACTTTAGCAGTGTTTAATTTTATGAAGTACATATCATGCATGCTTTTTAAATAATCCTTTATTTATATATAGTAATTCAAATAATTTATATAAAATGTAATCCATCTCTTGTAGTTCTTCAAACAAAGGGTAAATTTGCATGTCCATCTTGTGGTCCTAAGACGAAATCTTATCAGTCAAGAAGTTTAGGAAAGGAGGTGATTGATGAGTATAGGCACTTCCTCTCTAAGAACCATAGGTATTGAAGTACCGAAAAAACATATTTCAATTGAAAAGAAGAGACTAGATTAAAACCATGTAGAATGACGCCTCCTTTATAGTAGTTGGAACATAACAGAAATTGTTAAGGTATGGATCAAATCATTTATGTATGTCATACATGAAATGTTTCAAATATTATATATTTTTATGACATAATTATCTATTTTCTCTAGATATATGAAGATACTTTTCACAATGATATGATTTTATTGACTTGGGTTGGCCATACATGTGTCGATGAGTCCCACAACTTGTACAATTTCAATCCTTAAAGAGGCCACCAACTCCATGTTTGCATAGCTTTAAAAGAGGGGACTCTTTTCATTTGTTCCCACTCATTATTAGTTCCTAACTCAATGAACCTAAGGATTTATACCATAGTCCATTTATCATTTCACTCATGCTAAGTCGTTGACCACATAAATATCAATACAAATTAATCCTTAGTTGACTATCCACTTTTCAACTAACTTACAAATGCTCCTTAATTTCCACCCTTGAGCATTTTCATTTGACATGAGAGGCATATATTTTAAAAATTAAAAAAAAAAAAAAAAAAAAAAAAAAAAAATAAAAAAAGATGATTGGTACTTGGCCTTTAGTGTGGTATTGTGAAAATAACCCCCTCTCACCCCCCCCAACGAAATCCAATATATAAAATCCACATCAACCACCATGTATTGTGTTCTTCTTATGTGTGCACATCATAGACCTCTACATTCCAATTCCATTCCTTTACAACAAAATTTTCTTACGAATCTTATTTATGAACATGATTATAAGCATAAGCATAATTATATTATCATATATATTGATTTTTCCATTGGTGGCGTTGGGATGTTGTTGAGACTATTTCACTAGGACTTGGATATTTTCAACATCAATCATATACTTGATCAACTACTTGTATATTATGTATTAGATTTGATGTTGTTTTGTATGATACACAATGTTTTCTTTATGTTCCCCTTAATTTTTAATGTTTGTTTCCCTTTTGTGGTAATGATTTTGCTCTAGTATGATGTTATTATATAAGTAAATGTGTTCGTTCATTGATTATACAATCATGCCACAATCTCAAGAGTGGGACCTAAGATCAAGCTTATGCAAGTAATCTTCCACCATTCTTTCTAATATAAATAGTTCTTCTATTTTCTCAAGTCTTCCTTTAGCATTTTCTTCTTGTAGATAATAAATAAATATTTTATGAGATTGGCCAATATTGAACTAATTTGTAAGCCAAGGCTCCAAAAAACAATTGTGATGAAATAGGAATTATCGAGTGTACTACTACCCACATGAGATATATTACCAATAAGTTGATGCTTTATACTTGGCCATTTCCAATTTGTGAATCGCTAATGAACTTAATTCATTCATAAGTTTTGTACAAAATCTAAAGAAAGTATGAATGATAGAAACTAAAATATTTTCATTCTTTAGTTATACAATTAGTATATGATATTAGGATCAAATATTTATATAGGGACCAATACCTTAACTCAAGATTAAGATCAAACCCATGGTTATCACCTTATTGGTTTGTGTAGAGCCGAAGACCAAGAAATGAACTCAAGGATCAATATTTGACCTATGACCAGGTTCAAGACCTTACAGAGCTTAGAATTGAGAAATAAATTTGATTTTTCTAATTTATGTTTTAATCAATATTTTTTCATGAATTTTGACATCATTGTTAATATTTTTGTAATAAGTTTCAACCAATGAATCATTTTTTAATCATATTTTTAATGGCCACTTCAAATTGTTTTTACACAAGAAATGATGGAATCAACAATGTTGACCAACATTTCCATGGTGATTTCAACCTTTTGATGCTTAATTCAACCAGAAGAAATGAAACCATATTATTGACCTAAAATATTGATAAAAAATTAGGTTGCCAAACAAGTCAAAAATTAGTTAAAATTATTGATTTTTTTGTAAGGAATTTCACCTATATTCGAAGCATAAAATATTAATTTCTTGACTAGTATGGGTTGAAATTAATGTCGAAAATAATGCTTATGGTTGGAGTGAAACTTCGAAAAAGTAAAAGCAATAAGGTTCACCTTCAAATTGTGAGATTCGGTTATTAAATTATATTGAAAAGTTCCAAAGGAAGGTAAAGTCCTAGTACACATTGTTGCAACAACATATTTTCTATCTTGATTTTCTCTAGCTTGAATTTTAGAAATATTGATTAAGTGTTTCATCGTCACTTGATGAAATAATCAAAAGTTGCATGATTTATTTCATTAGATCCATAAATGAAGCCATCCATTGCTTCCGTTAGGTGGGTTTATTGTTTGTCTGCCTTTTACTTTGAGAGACTTAGCCTTTAGACAAGAAGTTGCCATGTGCACCTACTTAAAACATACCCTACAACAAAAAACAATTTGTTCATAATAAAATAATTATGTTCAAAAACAGTTATCACTTTCCAACACTATTTGGTAGAGTCATGCTCATATATGCATAAACCTAGATTTGTGCACAAGTGGTAGTGGTTTTCCTCTTGTTGTTAGGCTCACAATAACACACTAACCCAATGTGTTTTCAATGATTGAAAGGGTTTCCCACCCCAATGTTCAAGTGGTACACTTGAACTTTAATTATCAAAATTGAAACTTTTAATAATGATTTTGTATGTCGGTTGAAACCAAGTACCATGGATTTTGTCAATTGGGTTTATCTCATGTGGTTATAAGGAATGATTGTTATCCTCAAGTGACATGTTGACATGTTGAACTCATATTGAGTAGATTATTATATATAGTGAGTACATAAGAATAATGAACAACCATTTCTGAGAAAGAATGTTAATCAACCATTATGTTCATATGAAAGTTAGGAGGGTTACTACCTTTAAGCACACCCTCATTTCCACAAGGATGATGGTTTGTTAAGACTCATATGTTGACATTAGATAGTTTCCATAATTTATTATTACACATACACACACATAACATTCCAAAGATGAGATCTTCTATAAATCATTTTTAAGATATCACAAGATAGGTGTTTTCAATTATTATTTCACATGCATATAACCACAACATGTCCATGAAAAGGTAGATTAAATTTGAGAAAATGAACATACTCACCCCACAACAAACCATTTTATTAGTATATAACATCACTATTTTTTCATTGCCTCACTTTTACCATTGTTTAAAAAAATAAAAATAAAAAACCACTCCTTTGTCATTACTCCTATTGACATAAAGTTATGCAATTTTGAAGCTCATATGTTGTCATAAATTATACCTCAAAATCAATACCAACATTGAATAGCACGCAGTTATACTATAGGAGTAGAAAATGAGAGGTATTGAAGTAAACCTTATGGGACACTAGCATAATTCAAGGGACATTTTTAGACATATTTTATAGGTTTTAAGATTGACTTTCCCTATTGAAAATGATTTTAGGGTTTTGTAGGAAGCGATAGGGTTTTTCATATTGAATACAATACAACAGTGGGAATTTTTGTTTTGTTTTTGCAAGTCTCGGGGAGGTGGAAGAATAGTAGAAGATAAGGAAAGATGGTGCATGTCAATTTTTATTGCAATTGTAATTGCTTGCCTTGCCTTTACCGTTCCTCGTTCTTCTTTCACTTCATAAGATTATGTTTTTGTGTTTTGATTTTGTGTCAACCTTCCTTGTTTTTAGATGGGAAGATGTTTAAGAAACCCCAGCAGCCCTATGAGAAGGAGTGGTTGGATGTAGAGCTAAAATTGGTGGGAGGATACGAGTTGCAAAACAAGAGAGAGCTATTTAGGGTTCAATGCACATTGAGTTGCATATGAAATGAAACACATATAATTCTAATGTTAGACGAGAAAAACCCTCATTGAATATTGTTATAGCATATTTTTCCACTCATGTTCGTCAGATTTTCTTGATTGGCCTAGGTAGATCCCTTGCAGGCCTATCCTCTTCCCAAAAAGAACAATTCCAAAAAATATACACAACTCTTCCTATTGTAAAAATGTGTATGTATGCAGTTCCTATGAATTCTTCTCATGTACAACTTATATA